>JANAKD010000478.1:0-18241 GCA_027627215.1 Lecanicillium saksenae | reverse complement strand
CCTCACGTCCGCCATCGACCAGGCCAGGGTGCCCATGTCGCCGTAGCGATACTTGACGAGCGTTGTGTTGTAGTCGAGCCCGACATACTCGAAGTCGATGGCGGTTTGGAAGACCTGGAACAGCGCGGACCAGGGAAGGTCGTCGCCTCCAAACATGATGCGGACGTTTCGCGCCAGGGCGACTTCCTGCAGCACCCATATTCTGTGGAAGTAGGATCGGCGAACAAATTCAATCACGAGGTTCAGGCTGTCTGTGGAGAGAATGGTACCGTTTTGCACTTCTTCGTCGTCTTCGTCACTTTCGCCCGTCTTCTTGCGACGATGCCACGCCTCCCAGGATCTCTTGAAGCATTCCGGGGACGAGGACAAGATTGTGGGAATCATGTGATACACATCGATTGAACTGGCAAAATCAAAGCCCCCCAGCCAAATAATGACTGATTGCGCTTGTCCATAGATTTCCTTCATCATGGAGACTTGGGTATTTCTCTCTGTCAGGTCTTGCTGGTTCACGCAGATGGCGTCGATCCAAATCGGTTTGGATCGGTGGTGCCGTACTCCAGGTCCCGATACCAACGTAGGTGCATCTGACTCGTTTTCCAGCATGCGCGCTATGTCTTGGTATCGCCTGCGTTTGCGCTGCAGGCAGCAGTCCAGCGGTGTGCGGTCGGTGCTGTCGATCATGGTGCGGTCTGCGCCTCGTGACAGCAGCAGCTCGACGATTTCCACATGGCCGTTCTCTGCTGCATAGTGCAGAGCAGTCTCCCCGAAGCAGTCGACATTGTGAATGTTGGCGCCGTGAACAAGACAATCCTCAACGTCGTCATATCGGCCCTCCTCGGCAGCCTGGATCAGACGCGTCTTGTCGTAGGGCTCATACCTTGTATCGACCTCGGCATCGTCGGACCACTCATCCACCTTGAGCTGAGACAGGGCGTCGTAGAGGTTCTTTGTGACAAAGAGCAGGTTCCCGTTGACGGAGATGGGCCAGCGGTTGTGCGGAGCATATGGGTCCTCGCTGCCGTCGACGCTCTTGTCCAGCGGGTTCGGGTTCCCCCACGTGTAGGAGAGGCAGTTGAAATTGGGCTTGTCCCTCAGGTCGACGGTGACGAGATTGCAGGAGAGCAGCGTGACCCCGCAGACCTTGGGAGAGGCTTTGGCCAGCGGGTTGCGGACGGTCAAGAGACGTATGCTGGTGCGTGTCGGGAGCGAGTCATAGTGAAGAGTAGAGAAGTTGAAGGACGACATGCTGAGCCGTGCGAGGCGAGCAATATCGCAGAAATAAAAGATGTATACATGGCGAAAGGAGTCAAAGATGTGGCATGGATGCTGGGCAAATAAATAAGCGGTCTTGGAGGACCTGCAGGAGGGCTCAAACGGGGTTAGAGAGCGTGAGGCTTGATGGACGGGCCGCACCGCCACAGATCAGGCTGGGAACGAGGCGTGCTTAGAAGCTCGGTGGGCGTTTTGGCGGTGCGCTGTCTGCCTACGAGTGGGCGTTTGCTGATGTTTCAATGACAGGGGGGCTTCGGCAACGGCGGTAATTCGTGGGGGAATAGAGGAAAAGCCGGGTGTGGTCTATTTTTGGAGAGAAGAGGCTTCATGGTACATGCGGTTGGCGTAGCTGCAATTTGCCCAAGTGGCTGACATGCAACGACTGTGCCACTGTCAGCTTCGGCGGCCTCTGATTGCTGCGCGGTGACCGTTTGTTGTGCGCCGGCAAAAAGTATCTCGTGCAGTAAACCGAAGGAGATTGTTAAGTCATGATGAACAAAGGGAAACTGAAACAGAATCAAAAATCAACAGGCGCAATAACATGTAGGTTTCCATCGGCACTGACAGATGCAACGCTACTGCTGCGAAGCTACGCCTAGCTCAAGGCTGGCTCTTGGCCCCCAGACCTGCAAGGGGGGGGATAAAAAGGACGGGTTGAGGCGATACAAGGATAATAAAAAATTTAAGAAATATTAGAACGATAAAATATACAAAGTATATTAGAATAACTAGATATATAAGAAATAGCAAGGGCTTATTTTTTTTTTTATAGAAGTGGTATTACTTTAGAAGTGGTACTGATATACCTGATGGCCGGTAATGTATCTTGCCACCCTGTGACAGGTAAGTAGAGCTTCGGCTTTGACCATTACATCATAAACCAAATTTTATTCCAGCACATTTACTGGCCAGCTCAATTGAAGCCCAATATCGCATTAGCTTTGGTGATGCTAACAAAGAAACAGCCAATTTTTCCGGTTGCTTCTGTCCGCAGTCTGTCACAGTCCCATCTGTCCAAAGTTTATCCGTGACCAAGTTGGCCGCAAAAAGAGAAGCTCCCCACTGCAGCTTCGGTAGCCGTTCACCATCCCGCAACTTTATCGCGTCCACCGTTGTGTCTGTCTTCCCCGGAAAGCGTGGGAATAAAATCATCCTCCATGCAGCTGTCATCACGGCCAATACACCGCCTCCTCGTCTCCCTCCCACGCGAAGCGACCCGTTCTAGCGTCCTACTCCCCGTCGCCGCCGCAGTCTCGTCATCGCGCCGCTTAGTCTCGACATTATCCTCCTCCTCCTCCTCCCCCGCAAATCCACAAACCCCGCGAACCAGCACCACGACGCACATCCGACCGCGGGCCGCCACACCCAATTGCTGCTCTCCTCCTCCCGCATCCCCTCGACACATTCACACAACCCCCGCCATGGCCACCTCGCAAGCCGTCACCGCCTCCGCCGGCCAGCGCCTCGCCGGCAAGACCATCCTCATCACCGGCGCCTCCGCCGGCATCGGCCAGGCCTGCGCGCTCGAGTTCGCGCTCGCCCAGCCCCAGGACCTGCGCCTGATCCTGGCCGCCCGCCGCGTCGACACCATCAAGGAGATTGCCGCCGCCATCAACAAGCAGGTCGGCGACGGCGTCAAGATCCTGCCCGTCCAGCTCGACGTCAGCAAGCCCGACGAGGTGCGCTCCTTTGTGGGCAAACTGCCGGAGGAGTTTAAGAACATTGACGTCCTGATCAACAACGCGTAAGCCGAAAATAAGCAGTCGATAGAAAAAGAGTCACAGCAGCAGACTGTATACTGATACTGACAAATATATGCAGCGGCGGTGTTCGCGGCGTCGAGCCCGTGGGTAGCGTCGCCGAGGCCGACATCAACGTCATGTTCGACACCAACGTCACCGGCCTGATCAACGTCACCCAGGCGGTCCTGCCCATCTTCTTCGCCCGCCCCGACGGCGGCGCCGGCGACATTGTCAACATTGGCTCCATCGCCGGCCGCGAGCCCTACGCCGGCGGCTCCATCTACTGCGCCACCAAGGCCGCCGTCCGCAGCTTCACCGACAGCCTCCGCCGCGAGACCATCAACACCAAGATTCGCGTCATGGAGATTGACCCCGGCGCGGTTGAGACTGTATGAACTCCGCCGCGGTACTTGATATATAGGCCCGTGAAGCTAACGTGCTGGAAAATAGGAGTTCTCCGTTGTCCGCTTCCGCGGCGACAAGGCCAAGGCCGATGCTACCTATGCGTGAGTCAACAATTCATCGACTCGGCTTCTTCTTCCGGCAGTTCAATTAGGCACTAACTATATGAATAGTGGCATGGAGCCTCTCACCCCTCAGGACATTGCCGAGGTCATCGTCTTCAACGTCACTCGTCGCCAGAACGTTGTCGTCGCCGATTCTCTCATCTTCCCTACGGTCCAGGTAAGAGGCTTCACCGCATCTCTCTCTAAATAACAAGAGTCACACATCTAACAAATACACAGGCCGGTGTTGGACCTGCCAACATGTACCGCAAGACCAAGTAAGCGGCATGCACATGACCCCAAGAGCGTTACATCAACACGGCCACACAAAATATAGAAAGTGTAAAAGCAAGATTTCAATATAATCGATTTGTATTGAATAGTTATATAGGCAGACTCTGCCAATAAATAAATAAAAACTACAATACATGCACGAGTTCTTGACATGTTCGAAAATTTCTCTTGCCCCTCACCCACACGCCCGAAGGCACGGCCACAAAAGAGTGACCAGAGTAAGGGGCCTTCTAAGAACGAGAGTTCAATCTACCGATGTTCCGTTAAGAGCCCATTCTGAGGTGAATCAGGCCCTTGCTGCCTAAAGCGGCAGCACCACCGGGTGTGTGTGCATGCATGTTTGTGAGAATTCTGTCGGTGCACCTATCAGGTCTTCTTTCCATGAGACTACGTAAAAGAAGAACTGCAGGGCCATGCAGAAATCCTCTTCACGTAGAAAAGACTTCACGGTTGTTAGCGAGGGGGCCGGGACTGGGAAACACTTCATGTTTGCCATTCTACCTGCTGCTCGCTCGTAAAAAAATTATAAGCAAGCCAAAACACAAGCAGCTACTCAGATTACCTTCCAATGACGCCACGCTAGCGTAAAAAAGCAATAATAATATCAAAATCATGGCATCGTCAATCGACATGAGCCATCATCATGCAATGCATTCATCATCTCTGCTCGCTAGCAGAGCGATTAGTCCGTGTGCTGGTACAGAGGCGAGATCGACTCTCCGTAGTGGTTGCGGCGGATCGCCTCCGAGAGCAGAATCGAGAGGTCAAGGATGACCAGCTTGGTGATGCCCTTGACGCGGTCCTGGCTGATGGGGAAACTGTTGGTCACAACAATAGAGTCGATGCACTCGCACGCCTGCAGTCGCTCCAGACAGTCCGCTCCAAACACGCCGTGCGTGGCAATGCAGTACACCTTCTTGGCTCGGCCTCGCTTGACGACAGTCTCTGCGGCGGCGATCCACGATCCGGGCTTGTCAATCATGTCATCTACAAGGAAGACAGTCTTGTTCTTCACGTCACCGACGAGGGTAATCATGTGTTCGGTCTTGGTGTCCTGATAGACATTATCCTCCTCATCGGAGCTGGCAGTGGGATCACTGCTGCCACCAAGGGCCTGCTTTTCGGGGACGAAGAACGAGGAAGCCCTCGACATAGCCATAGGGTCCTCCTCGGCGTCGCTGTGTTCTTGTTCAGGAGAGGGGAAATCATCCTCAACGACGTGGCCGTGAACGAGTCGTCCGCGCGTGACCTCTTGAGGACGGTGGTCATCGTAGCCCTCCTCGTCCTGGGCAGGCTGGCCAGTCGAGTTTGAAGACGGGGTAGCGCTGCCATTTCTAGTCGGCGTCACGTGTCCACTGGCAAGCCTCTGAGTGGCAGCGTGCGACCGCTTCGGCGACCCTTGCGAGTCTGCTGAAATAACAGTCTTCTTCGCCTGAGCCTGCGAGGCCAACACCTCTTCAGCATCACGGTTGGGGCGGATGCTGGCCGAAGTGGATGTCTCCAGGGCCGGCGCACGATCTTCCGTATCAAAGTGGTTCATGATCATGCTGTGGGACATGTTGGTGGTTCGCTTTCGGTCCGTGGTCACCATGCCAAAGTTGAGCTTGAGAGCATCGGCCAGCGAGGTCACGCGCTTCGTGCCACCAGCGTTCTTTGAGACGACCACGGCTTCTTTCCACTGGGGCACGTTGCGTCGAATCCATCTGGCAATGATGGGTTCGGCGTGCAGGTTGTCAACCGGGCATCGGAAGAAGCCTTGCATCTGCGAGGCGTGCAGGTCGACCGTGATGACGTGCTTTACGCCAGCGACGTTGAGCAGGTTCGCCAGCATGCGAGCCGTGATGGCGCCGCGATGAGACTTCTTCTTGGACTGACGGCTGTAGGGGAAATATGGGAGAACAGCTGTAGAGCGAGACCCATTGTCAGTAAAGAGCGTCTTCTCAAAGCTTGTTTTCCAATGGAGCGTGACTCAGCCCGTACCTGTGATCTTGTTCGCCGAGCCGCCTTTGCAGGCGTTGATCATGATCAGCAGCTCCATGATGGAGTCGTTAATCTTGGGACTGCCCGACTGGACGACAAAGACATCCTTTTCTCGGACACTCGTGAGAATTCGTACACTTGTCTCGCCCTTTGGACCACAAGGTTAGCCTGGCTGTTGGCGGCGGTGGGAGCTGGTCGGGGAGCTCACATTGGAGAATTGAGTCAGCTCTGCGTCGGCCGGGTGCATACCCAAGTTCTCACAAATCTGCTTTGTGAGAACCGGGCACGAATTGCCCGCGAAGATGAGCGTGTTGCGCATGGTGTTTTTGGCTTCAAGCTTAACACGCCATAGGCATTGACCGACACAAGAGAGCTGTGAAGGAAAAGCAGGAAGAGCAGGTGGGCAGTTTTTTTTTCTGCCGCCAAACCTTTTCCACCTGCTTGGATGGATCCCAGTACGAGGTTTGAGGATCACACTGTGGAGTCAGCGCTAATTCCAGCACTTCACCCCAGGCCCAGGCCCGCTGGAACCTGTCCTTCAGCGGTCAAAATACAGTGCGAATTGACCCCCGCTATCGGTGGGACTGTGGCTCAGGAACCCTGTTAGACCGAGGGCCATTATGACAGCACGATTCAGCTGCCTCATGATAGGACGATTGCGAATGCAAAATACGCTTTCCTCGTGTAACCCTCATTGATACCCAAGGCATATACGACAGCATCATGTGGCCTCAGTAGATGCTGGGCCGAATTCGTTTTCACATCGTGGCCCTTCCCGATTGGCGACCGACAGGCTTTTTGGCTCAACTTCCAGTGCGCCAGCTCGAAAAAAGCTGAACAGGGTGCAGGACCCTTGTAGGCTTCATTATGGGTATTCCACATCTCATCTCGACGCTCGAGCCGTACGTCCAGCATGTGGCACTCAAGGATGTAGATGTGGTGGTGGACGGCCCGGGTCTCGCCCATCATGTTCTACATGTGTGTCGCGTCAACGGCGTCGATCATCCTTCTTATCAGCTCCTGGGCAAAACCGCCGCAGCGTGGCTTGATAGATTAGCTGCTCAGAATGCAGTCATGTAAGACGTCACACCGGCTTCACTGTCTGGGAATCTCCATCATTCTATCTAGCGCTTGCTAACTTTCGCGTAGTAAAAAGATTTACTTTGATGGCTACTTGCCAAAAAGTAAGCTGCCGGTTCGGATGCAGAGGGCTGTAAAAAGCACATCTCAGCTGGCGTCGTTCTGTGGTTATAACCGCCGCGGCTGCCCGAGATGCCATATTATTGAGCCTACAGGTGCGGTTTCCATCGACCCTTTCAAGACTGGGCGGCCTGAAAACAAGCCTCTTGAAGCCCCGAGCTTCTTGGTGCCAGCCGTGATTGAAGCTCTCCGGCGCTCCAAGAAGTACAAATCAACAATCCAGGTGGTTCCTGGCGAGGCCGATGGCTACTGCGCCAAAGCGGCCGTGGAGGATGGAGGAATTGTGATTACATCCGATTCAGACCTCTTGGTGCACGATCTCGGCAGCGGAGGCGTTGCCCTGCTGAGAAACATTTATCAAGACGACGCCGGAGCGGTCCAAGCAGCTGTCTATTTTCCCCGGGAGATATTTCGCACACTTGGTCTCTCAACCGCAGCCGAGATTTGCCGCTTTGCCTACGAACGTTCATGCTCAGCCCACACCACCACTCCCATGTTAATTCAAGCTTGTTCGCAGCCTGTAAAGGATGAAAAAGGCTATGAGGAATTTTGTATCCAGTACAAAGAGGAGGAGCGTGCTCAACTACCCATGTTCAGCTCCGGGGGTTCTCTTGCACTGCAAGGCCTAGACCCAAGATGGTCAGAGCTACTTCTACAAATATCACAACCAGAATCTCCAGATGGGACAGTAAATATTTTTCGAATGTTTCTCCCAGTTCTCATTGACAGCTCAGAAAAGGGAACAGCCTGGGAAAACAGCAGATATATCAGGCAATTGGCCTACTCGCTCGCTCGCCACATGCTACCCGGTACCAGCGGTTCGGTGCACGAGTATCGTCGCGTGCAGACCATAGATCAGGGCGGCCGTCAGGTCATCATGCTGCCGTCTCCTTCGATTCATTCAGAACTTAGAGACATTGCAGATACCCTTGATCGGATTTCTAGACTCCTCTCGGGCAAGCGAGACACTCTGTATTGGCTTCTCGCTTACATAGTCCTGGACATTCGGGGAGCCGCCGCCGACGCCAGGTCGCTTTTTGTAGTAGACGTGCTACAGCAAGCAAAATGGCCAGGAGAAAATGCAGAGACAATACCGTGGACGCTTGTCCACTTTGTCGCGCACATGCAAGCCGCCTACTACTCGCTGCGGATGCTCGCGCAGCTGATCCACGCGAGCGTGGCAGACGCTAGAAGGGTGGCCGGGTCGTCCTTCAGCAAACTCGCACAAATGTTGGAAGATTTTCCACTGCTAGAAGCCTCACCTGATGCGAGAAGCGTAAGCAAGCTGATTCGTACTGCCCCGGTGGGTAAGATGGATGGAATTTTGGCCCATTTTGTTGAATTGCCAAAGCCAGCAGCCGCGATTAACAAGTCCGCCAGGCGGATGAAAAAGGCCAAAAACGACGGCTCTATCACTAAAAAGCCAGTAAAATCTGCAGCAGCGAGCAACATGTTCGGCTTACTGCCGATGGAATGATGCAGTACAATCGCTTATATTGCGAATCGCTACTAAAGGCTGTGAATAAAGATACCCTGTGCATATTCCTCCAAATAAATCACATCACCAACCTCTCCTGTGACTCCTTCCTCCCTGTCTCATAAACTACAATGCCCGTAACAATAAACCCTTTCCAAAAGACCACTCAGTAACCGTACAATATTATACATTTGCAGCTTTCTCCAAGCCATGGATATCATCAATGGATTGAATAAACTTGTTGATGCCGCCGTCAACATCATTGACATCTTGTAAAAGATTGTCGTGGGGTAAGCCATGCCCAGCCGCCTGAATAATTCTCCAAGCTCTCCGAAATTCGTCACGAATTGAGACGATGCCATTGTGGGTGACAGTACGCGCGACATTATGCTCCAGTTCAAAGGGATCTTCGACTGCAAAGAGGTATCTAAGACGCACCTCTTTGACGGCGGCGCCCTTAGGAGCTCCAGTCGCTGGGTCAACTGTGCTCAGCTGCGGGCTATCCGTCGAGTTCGTTGGAGGCTTGATAGACGGCTCATTTGGATCCTGCGCCTGATAAACTGTTTTGGCGCCGGTCCAACCCTTTTCTTGCTTCGTCAACAGGCCACCAGGGGAGCGCAGGCTCAAAACGTCTCTGCCCCAGTCAAAGCCCCGTCCTGGAACAGTGCTTAGAGACCCATTTTGGGCATAGTATTCGAAAAATCCGCGTAGAAGGTACCCAATAGTTTGCTGATTTTGGTTGATGCGATTATCTCGTGCGAGCTGCACAATCATCTGCTCGTCACGCCAAAACTTGACATTATAGCCTTTACACATTCGTTGTTCCTCTGGAGGACCGACATGCTGCAGGTTTGGGCACACAAATGGCGAGGCAATATTGACAAGGTAGTGAAGCACCATCAAAACATATCCGTAGCTGGAGAGCGTGCCTCTGTAGCCAGAGTTGATGCCACGCACCTTCGCCCAATGTTTTATGAATAGCACCATGGCGCGAACTCGTGGATCCGTGAGGGAATAACAACGTAGTAAAGTCGTATTTTCCAGTGCCAAGTGAGCCGAAAAGTTGATATCGCACTGCGCCCCGGCGCCATCCTTCGGAAATTCAAGAGGATCGCGGTATTTGTCTCGGGGCTGATTCGGTGCCATTTTGTGAGGGTCCGGTAGCGTCTTGATCCTTGTAATCAACTGCACGGTCTCATTGTCTGTTATTGGGATTATGAAACTGCGCTTGCCAGCAGCGTTTGTTGTCTGTTGAAGAGGGCATCGAAGAACCTCGATATAGCGTTTGACATCAGGGGCAACAGCATCGTCATACAGCTTTTTATCGAGGGCTCTAGCCAGTTCGCCAGCCAGGTGCAACGCTTTGTGCTTGTAGCTGATTGCATCCAGATCCCATGTATCAGTATCGACCTGCCACACTTTCATATCACTGCGAACATCCTCGTAGCAGATGCCATCAATGTACTTGTTGACAGTTTCGCGCCTAACACTGTCGGTGTTGTTTTCTGTCGAAACTTTGAGATGTTTGATAATGATCCGCGTTCGCTGGTAGTACTGTGTCACAGATTCTTGTTGGCTCTGTTCCAGCAGCAATAGTTGAAAGGGCGGTAGCTTTTTCATCTTGTCCAGAGCAAGTTGCAGTTCTTTTGTATACGACATTGGGTCTTGGCCGAAATTTTGCCTGCGCTGCACCTCGTACCAGTACCCAACGTATTGCTCGATGAAAGGCTCCAGTGCTAGAAGATCACCCGCGATAGACCAATTTTGCCATTGATGGAGAATCTGCTCACCTTCGACCTGAACAGAGACGCCAAGCAATGACCGATTGTGCGGGAACCCGGAGTCCAATTCGAATGCAAGAGACGGATACTTGGATAAGCTTCTGCGCAAATTCGCATCAGCGAGTCCGTGAACAAAGGCCCGACAGACAAGATTTAAAACTGTCCAATCATGGGGGGAAAGTTCGCGCGAATTTGACATGGTGACGTCGCGTCCGCCAGCTTTGCGCAGTACGCGTTTCGCCAAACCATAATAAGCGGCGAGATTATGCTTGGAGGTTTGGCGTAGGTGGAAACCCTGGGATTGCCCTTTCTCATCAGGAACTTGAAACGACGTGTAATCGGGAGAGCTGTTGCCCTCAGTTGCCTGTGCGGATTCCTCGTCTTTAACATCCGAGTTATGGTCGCCGGCTTGATCATCCTCGTCATGGGAGTCGGTATGGTCTTGGTCAAGGCCGTTTTCCCATTTTTCCCTTTGTGCCAGAAGGTCTCTAAGTAAGGTCTCCGGCGGGGATTCGCAGAGCTTGATGATTGGCACTCGTGTTCGACTGAGAAGACGAGCGCCTATACCAGCGTCCAGAAACGCCTTTTCGATAAGACGAGGAATCGGAGAGCCAGGGGCGTCAGGTTGAAGGCCAGAAAAGGGAGACAATAGACCGAGATCCATATCCGAGGACTTTGTCGCGAACCCGGAGGATAAGCTGCCGAAGCACTTGAGCTCCACAGATGGCGGCGGGAACTCGGCGTTGGCGTTTGTATGCCATTCATGCTCGCTGATGACTTGGCGACAAATTGCTTCGATTCGCTGTCTGAATGATTCCTTTTCGGCAATTCCTGAGCGATCAATCTCCGAGCTCATTAGTGCCTCGAAAGACAACTCTTCGAGAAGGACGGACTGGTTGATGATTTCTTCCTGCGTGAATGGTTGCCGGCGATATCCCTGCGACATTCCAGGATTGTGTCGTGGACGGTGTTCAAAGTGACCGCCTCGATTTGGGCCTTGGTGACCGGTAAGAAAGCTGGAACTGTTTTGGTGGAACGAGCTGCCATTTCGGGGAGTAGCAGGGCCGTCATTCCAAGGACTCTGAGTCTGCTGGCGTGCTCTAAAGTGGTCTGCATTGCCGTTGGGGTGTGACATTGTGTGCTGGTGGCGTGGGAAGTGACCATGCTGATTGCCCTGACTCGGACCATTGTCAAATCCTCTCCAATTGGAGGACTGATGCGCAGGGCGAGTGTCGACGGGTATAGAGAGCTGGGAGCTCATCTGCCGTCTTTGTGCTTGGTTGGGGCGTCTTCGAGCAGCTGCATTTCGTTGAGCCACAGCGTTGGCTTCTTGAGCTGCCATGGCTTGTTCGGCTGACCCTTGCGGCGAGGAGCAATAGCCCGCGGGATGCACAACCACATGTCCTCCACCAGGCGCAGGAACAGGAGCTGTCATGGGCACGTACTGGGAGCGATCTTCCGACGGGCCTGGGGAATTATTCAGGATCATGTTTCGAAGCTGACCCTCTAGCCCAGTAACGCGGTTGCTGCCGCCAGGTGGCGCATGCTGGTCGCCTGCGTACGAAGACATCGCGGCTGAGGTCTGAGGTGCCTTGAACGACTGAAATCGGTACGCTTGCGTGATTAGACGATGAGCCGCAAACCGGAAAGGTGCTACTTCTTTATAAGGTTGGTAACCCTGGCGCTAAAGGGCTCTCGGCGCAATCTGGAGGTCTCAAAAAGATGCAGCAAGGGAGTGTTCAAGACACGGATGAGTGCTGCAGAGTGGATCGATGCCCTGTTGTAGGGTGTGATCTAAGTCTAGGATGCGAACCGAGACTGTAGCATTGACAAGAGCGGCTCCATGAGAAGCTCGATGCAGTCTGGTGCCACGGCGATGAAATAGAGCTGCGTCGTGCTTGAGAAGTCCAGGAACAACACGATGCAAAGACGAGAAAGTGTGCTAGAGATGGGTAGCTTATGCCCCACTGTGTAGCTCTCGTAGATCCAATCGAGGACAAGCACCCGAACAACAGTGGCGCGTAGGAGATGCCTTTGCCGAAGAAAGGGAAAGAATGGAAATCGAGTATTTTGGCGAGTTTGGACGATGTTTGTCTATTCAATGTGTTGATGACTTCAGCTGTAGGCGACTCGACTTGTGGGCGTTTGCTGTACACCAAGCGGACAGGCAGGTTCTGTTAATAACATGCTCTTGGAAGAATCAGGGCGGCTCGAATCGAGAAGCTCAAGCGAATCACACTCACCGAATATGATGTGGTACCTATTATGCAATCTCTGTGATGCCGCTGGTAATAGCTGGGGGCGGTTTGATGATGGTCATGTTGATGCAGAGATACTGAAAACGTCGTCGGTTGCTAGGTACCTATGACACTGCGTGAATGACGTGCGGACCGAAGTACCAGCCTCTAGGAGGAGGAGCTCCAGAGGTGGCACCGCGCTAAGACAAGTAAAGCCCTGTCTGGACCAGTGGATGCAACCTGCCAGCAGCCCTGTAATGCAGTGAAGGGTCGGCCAAACAGGCCTAATTTCCAGCGGCAGCTCCCTGATTTGCAGGCATGCAGCCACTAGAATGACCCGGGGCTTTCCCGGCCAGTCACTGTCTCGGCCCGCCTGATGAAGCCAAGCAAGCAAGCAGCCAGCCTCCCCCAGCAAGGCTCGCCGGCTCCCAGCTCTCTGTACTCAGCCAGTCGCCTCGCTGAGCCAGGGCCCCAATAAACACGGCCGCTTCATCGTCATCGCTACTCCGACGCAAGCTTCTTTCAGGCAGCCGCCCTTTGATCCTTCATCCACCACCGTCTGGCCAGCACCTTGTGTCGCCGTGTAATACGTATAAATTCATACGGCGCATATTGTGCAGCTCAATTGCCGCTTCAAATCTGCTCCATCGCGCAGGCGGTGCGACTTGAGCAGGTGGTGCCACGAGCTCACGCGTGAGCGTTTGATTCTGCCTGCTGCACTCCGCATCTGCGCAACGGCCTGTTTCGCACCTTCTTTCATCAATTTCAACGACTATTTCGACTGGCAGCCGTCAAAATGAGTGCCCCTCCGCCGAAGAATACGAATGGCCCTCCCAAGAGCAAGCCGAATCCTCTGCGGCCGATGCGCCCGAAGCCGCGCGCGAATCCCCTCGTGGCAGCCAAACGACCAGGCCAGAAGCCACCGCCACGACCAGCAGCTGCTGGTCCATCAAGACCGAACGCGCAGAACGGCAGCCGGCAGAGCCTCGAGGAATTGCGCAAGCAGTATGGCGGCTGGTCAGAACCACCGCCACCCTACAAGTTCCTCGATATTCCGATCAAAACGACCAAGAAAGCCCTACTCGAAGGTATTCGCTATCACCTCATGAAACTCTCCTCCACCAAAGCCGACGGAAAACCCATCGACCCCACCGACCAAGACGAGTTTGCCCGGCCAGTAACGCTGCACCGAAGAGATGCTCGCTTACCACCCCCCGGAAGAGCCGTCAAGGAAGAAGTCCCCGAGCGCGCTCCCGTGGATGAGCAGGAAAAAGAGAGGCTGGCACAGATCAAAGCCGACAAGGAAGCCCAGCGTGCCATCAACCAAGCCAAGATTGCGCCCGTCGCTAAAGAAGTCGTCCCTAAGAAGCCTAAGAAACAGAAGGAAGAGCGCACAGTCTTCAACAGAGGCCCTCGCACTGCTGCTGCGAAGAAAGAATCTGACCTGCGCTATGAGGAGGCACTCCCGTGGCACCTTGAAGATGTGGATGGCAAGAACGTCTGGGTTGGCTCATACGTTGCCGCTTTGTCTGAAGCCAGCGTCGCGTTCATGATCGACGGTCCTGTCTTCCGCATGATACCGCTGGAAAAGTGGTACCGCTTCACCGCAAAGCCGCCATTCCAAGCATTCACCATTGACCAGGCGGAAGAATACATGAACAGAAAAGTTGACGTTGGTCGCTGGGTCATGAAGGACGAAGAAAAAAGATCGGGGCTACAGGACTTGGAGGCTACGCGACGCATGCTCTATGGCGCAGGTCAGATGATCAAAACTGAGAGTGACACGTTCAAGGCCGCATCTCGTGCAGAGAAGATGGAACATGACGAGATTGACATGTCTGGAGACGAGTTTCAAGATGACGACGAGGCGCCAATGTTCGAACGCAATGACGACGAAGAAACAAAGGATTCAAAGGAGAGAATTCGCCGTGAGCAGCTTGGCGCCAACTTGTTTGGTGACGGTGATGAGGGCCAAGTCGACCAAGAGCTTCAGCAGCAGCTGAAAGAAGAGCTGGAGCGCCAAAAGTATGGTAAAGCGACGCGAAAGGCATTGATTAAGAGAGACCGCGAGGATATCTACGAAAGTGACAACTCTGAGGATAACCCTTGGAGCAGCTCTGTAAGAGTACCCTGAAATCATGGCCGTTGAAGATTGTACTAATATGTCGTAGTCTGATGATGACTCTTCGGATGAAGAGAACGAGGAAAAGAAGGAAGATGAGAAGAAGGATGGCGAAAAGAAGGATGATAAAGAGGACAAGGACGAAAAGGGAAAGGGAAAGGCCTCAGGTTCACAAGGCTCCTCTACACCCTCGGGCAAACACAAGCACGGCGACAAGAAGGGCAAATCTCTGAAGCGTGCAGGATCTCCTGCGCTATCCGAATCCAGTGGCAACGAATCGTCACGTAAAAAGATCAAGAAGACGGCAACAACCGCGCCCGGTAGCCGCTCGGGAACACCTATCCCTGGCGTGCCACGCAGATCCAAGATCGGTGCTGGTTCTACTAGTGACGGCGAAGCCACAGCCGGTGAAATGTCCGACGGTGCAGGCCCAAGAAAGAAGATTAAGCTTGTGGGAAGCACCAAGGGTACACCTTCAGCTTCTCGCGCAGGCAGCCCAACCCCCGCTGGTAAGTCTGCCAGCAACCTACTTGCTTCCCCTGCTCAGACACTAACCACAGCAACAGGTGCATCGCCTCCACCATCGTCTGCCGGTATAGAACCCTGGGAGATTCTGGAGAAGATTCCCGACGGTGGTATCAGCATCGTCGAGCTTATCAAGCCGTTCCAATCCCGCGTGGGTGTCAAACCCGGCCAGATGGCAAAGGGCGACTGGATCAAGCTCGTCACGCGGCTCTGCGAGTACGGCCCGGATAAGCTGCTGCGCAAGCGCAAGTAGACATTTTGGGCGCGTGATGATTTAGGCATCGAGGACATTCGAAAATAATTCACTGGTAGCGGCGTTGTTCTGGTTGATTTCACTATTCCCGCATCACAAGTTCAGTTGGTGGCCGTTAACACGGCCAATGTTGTAGATTTAATACATGCAATCTTGGTTTTATTTTACAGTATGCCAATAAGTACTTGAGAGCCAGACTGTGCGCTCGCCCCTTCTCACAGAAATTGGCATCGGGTATCTAAGTCGTTGATTTTTCCTACTCATCCATCTGCCAGGCGTAGTCGAGACCTTCGTTTCTCTTTCTCCTGTTCAAGGCCTTGAATCGCTCGGCCTCGAATCCGGTGCCTCTATCCACGCCGTCCCAGCGATAGCCGGGCTTGATGCCGTATCTGTTGGGCGGCGCGGCGCCTGCGTACACCGGCCGTCGTTTCGACTTGCCGCCCTTGCTCGTCGTCTCTCTGCCGCTCATGAACTGCGCCATGGGGTCGTTCCACCTCTCCTGCTCCTTGAGCTCCCTGTTCATCTCCTCGTCGTCTGCCTTTCTCGCCAGCGGCATCAGCTTCGCGTCCTCGAGCTGCTCGCGGCGGCGGCGGGCCTCCTCCAGCTGGACGTCGCCCTTGAGAGCCTCCTTGGCGAGCCGTTCCTTCTCCTCGGCCTCGGCGGCGGCGCGGCGCGCCTCGGCACGCTTCATCGAAATGTCTATTCGTCGACCGGTTGCGTCTCTGTATACCGTCTCCTCCTCCTTGGCGTTCTTGCGGTGCCGCTCCAAACTCTTCGCGCTCTTCCTGCTGCCGCCACCGCAGCTGAGCGGAGACTGTCNTTGGCCGATTGCAGGCCTGCGTGTGTGCCGTCGCTCATCTTGACCACGCTGGGGTCGTCTTCCACCAAGGGCATCTCCTCGTCCTCTGCCCTCGCGGCGGCAGACTCGGCAGCCGCCGAAGCTAAGATGGCGTCCGCNGACTGCGGCCTCATCTTTGTCCTTTGTCGCGTCATCCCCGCCAAGCGTTTTCCAGTTATTTTTCTTCGCGCGGCGAAACTCTGCGGATGCGCCTGTCACGGTGATAGGTCCGTCTTCGGCATCGTCGTCGCCCTGTGCTGTTTGGCCCCAGCCGCCATCGTCGTCGTCCGTTATTAGCAGGCCGCCAGCGGCAGCTTGCTTGCGCTTCTTCTTCTTTGGCTTTGCATCGGCGACGAGGTATTTAGATGCAAGGTAATTTGATAAGTCTGAAGGCATTATGAATCGATTCAACCGTCGCAAATGAGATTCAACAACCGGTTGATCGGAAATTTAGACAAGAAAAAAAAAGTTGGAGTTGTCGCGCTATCGGTAGGTAGCTTCGTGCCTGGTAGGTATGCACCTATCAAGAAATTGTCGGGCACTCTGCCCCGCTAGAGCAATGTGGGATGGGGTCGGGCGACCTCACGCAGGAACGTGTTCCCAAAGATCGCCGGGAACAAGAAACAACTCCGATCGCACGCCACCCCATGACGTCTTTTGCATAAATTTCTTTTGTTACAGTAACATGCCGATTCGGCTGCAGCACAGGAACCGCGCACGAGTTTCCGCCTCCTTGCTACGCCATATGAATTGCACAAACACACTGCGAAGCTCGGCCCGCACGTAGCGCCGACAAGCCCGCCTCCATGGCGCAACCTCCCCATGATGTGCCGCCGGCGCAACCGATCAAGGCGCTGCCCTGCGGGCCAAAGGGCGTGTAGGTGCGGAGGGCGGCGTCGTGGGTGAAGACGGAGAGGCCGTCGGCGTTGTAGCCGTTGCGGACGAGGCGAGGGTTGGGGAGAGGCTTGGGCTGAGACTTGGGCTCAGAGGTGGTGGTGGTGGAGGTAGTGATGGTGATGGAAGACATGATTGTTGATGTGTGTGTGTAAGTGGATTGCGAAGTTTTGAATGAGGTGTATGGAAGGTGTTGAAGAAGCTTTGTGATGAGCGTGAATGTGACTCTGATGATGAAAAACAATCCAGATATTCAGGAAAATCCCCAGATATTTATATTTCAGACCCTCGACTTTCAATCGTCTATTATACAGCACTTGATTGCCTGCTGACGGCTTGAAGTTGAGGCCATTGCTAGCTTGACAGGGATGTTCGCTGGCCCTTCCCAAAGCGGTAAGCGCTGCGAACATCCCTGTGGACGCCTATGCATCAGCGGTTACAGAACTTGCGGCTTTGCTATTTCTTATTCTCCTTACAAGTACTGTTCTTATTGTGCTTATGTACCTTGCTCTTTCGTTTTACAATAAAACTAGACGTCGACTGAGCGGGATCACCCGTACCCAGACAAAGTGGCACAGCGACGCAGCGGCGAGAGTTAGAGGACGACCAACGGCACCAAGNAAACCGAGCTCGTAATGAAGCAACAATTGATTACAAGCTAAATTGCCCGTGCATGCGTCATATTTGAGCCCGTACTGGTCATCAAAAGCTCCTGTCAAGGTAACGCATAATTGCTCAGTCAGGCGAAGAGGAACGTCGTTACTCGCATGCCAACAATTTTATAGCAGCGGCCTTGCAGAGTGGCTTTAACTTCAAGTAAATGGCTGTGTAATGATGGAGAAGATGTATGTTAAAAAGATATTAAAAGGAAAGTTCTCTTCGCATTTCCAACCTTCCGTAGAATGCTTCTACCGCCCTCCATCACTCAATCTTGGCCACCACCACCTCCACCACCCTCCTCCATCTCTCTCCTCCTCTGCTCCCAGAATCCCTTCCCATAGCTCACCAGAATCTCCTCGCCCTTTTTAATCCCACTCGCCCTCCCATCCTTGCCACCGCCGCCCTTGTTCCTCCCCGCACCGGTCACAAACACGCCCACGCACATCTCGCCCCATCT
>JANAKD010000477.1:0-18245 GCA_027627215.1 Lecanicillium saksenae | reverse complement strand
ACCTTTGACGAGGCCGCCGTCGAGCACATGCGCAAGGAGGGTGTCAGCGAGGACAAGATTGCCGAGTTCCAGGCCGCCACCGCGGCCGACCGCGACATGGGCATCACCAGGCGCCGCGCCCTCGCCAACCACTACACCAAGACCCCCGTCTACTTCAACTGGGACGTGCCCCGCACCCGCGAGGGCTTCTACCACTTCAAGGCCGGCATGGACGCCGCCACCAAGCGCGCCCTCGCCTTTGGTCCCTACGCCGACCTCCTCTGGGTCGAGACCGGCGACCCCAACGTCGCCGTCGCCTCCAAGCTCGGGCGCGCCGTCCGCGACGTCTACCCCGGCAAGGGCCTCGTCTACAACCTCTCGCCCTCGTTCAACTGGATGGCCCACGGTTTCACCCCGGAAACGCTCAAGTCCTTCATCTGGGACATTGCCAAGGAGGGCTTCGTCCTGCAGCTCGTCTCCCTCGCCGGCGTCCACTCCACCGCCACCATCTCCACCGACCTCGCCAGAAACTTCAAGACGGACGGCATGAAGGCCTACGTCGAGCTCGTCCAGCGCCGCGAGAAGGAGCTCGGCTGCGACGTCCTCACCCACCAGAAGTGGAGCGGCGCCAAGTACATTGACGGCATCCTCGGCGCCATCCAGAGCGGCAGCTCCAGCAGCAAGAGTATGGGTGACGGCAACACCGAAGGCCAGTTCAACTAAGTTCTGGTCGCTGGTTTTCTGTGAAGTTTTCCCATCTCTTTAAACCTTGCCGTGGAAGCAAATCTACAAAGTCTACAGAGTACGAATTGTCGGGCCTAGCATAGACTGGAGTATTTGGCGCGTTCTTTTATTTTGATATCGTTTTTTCTTGTATTGACATGAACCTATGTTCGTAATGTAGATGAATAACAAGAACGGGTTTACCAAACATATCCACATCACAGCATTATTGCCCAGCGTGACACGATAAACAAAACGCACTAGAACTTTAGCACTCAAAAATTGAAACAGCAGCAGGAATGTCAATGCTGCATTTTTGTCGATGTTTTTATGTAATGGTGTTTTTTTGTTTTATTTCTAATCCTCCCTATTCGCTCGGTCGTTTGGTATCATCGTCGTTCCAAGCACAACTCCTTTACAGGGAGTCCTTGCTGGCGTTGTTCTGAGGGGCAGCAGGCGCGGGACCTTCGGGGGTAACATAGGCCTTGCTCAGACCGCCGTCGACGACAAAGTCGTGGCCGTTGACGAAGCTCGACTCGTCGCTGGCGAGGAAGACGACAGCGTGGGCCTGCTCGATGGCCTCGCCGAAGCGGCCCGTGGGGAAGTGCACCTCGCGGCGGTTGCGTTTGGCCTGGTCGTCGCCGAGCCAGTCCTGGAGGAGCGGGGTGTTGAGGGGCGCGGGGCAGAGCGAGTTGAAGCGGAAGCCCTCGCGGGCGTGGACCATGGCGAGCTCGCGGGTGAGGGCGAGGACGGCANCCCTTGGAGGCAGTGTAGGCGAGCTGCGGGGTGGCGGCGCCCATGAGCGCGACGAACGAGGCCGTGTTGATGATGGAGGCGCGCGTCTTCTTGTTGCGGCGCAGCGACAGCACCGCGTGCTTGCAGCCGTACCACACGCCCTTGACGTTGATGTTCTGGGTCAGGTCCCAGATGGCCTCGGGCGTGTTGACAGCGTCGTCGTCCTTGGCGTGCATGATGCCGGCGTTGTTGAAGAGGATGTCGAGACCGCCCCAGGAGTCGACGGCGTCGACCATGGCCTGGACTTCGCTCTCCTTGGAGACGTCGCATTTCTGAGCAGGTGTTAGTGTTTGAAGGGATGGGATGAAATTGTGCAGTAGCAGCCACCGCTGTACTTCATATACAAGGATGCAGGTAAAGTGACATACCAGGACCTCAATTCGGCCGGCGTTGGGCACAAGCTGCTTGACCTTGGCAAGCGCCTTCTCAAGAGCTTCGGGGGAAATGTCCGACATGAGAACGTTGGCGCCCTCTTTGGCGAAGAGGATAGAGGTCTCAAGACCAATACCGCTGTTGAGAGCGAAAATGTCAGCCGTTCTGCCCTACACGCTGAAAATTACTTTGCTCGTCTCCCAACTTGCGCTTACCCAGCAGCGCCGGTGATGACGGCATTCTTGCCCGCGAGACGTCCGGTAGCCATTGTGTGTATATGCTTGTGTATGAAGTTTCGATCGAATCGAGGGGTATCAGGGGGTTAATTGAAAGATTGAAAGATTGAAAGATGAAAGAAACAGCAAAGCAGGAGGGAACGTCAAGGTGGAACGAGGGGTGGGTGGCAGGCGCCTGATATCTGTCTGTCTGAATCATGGAGGGGCAACCACCCCAAGCTCGAATAAGCTCTGGTGGGGTAGATGGCTCGTCGGAGAGAACATGCCCCCTTCCGCGGCCAGCAACGGCGAGCGAGGGCGGCTAATCGGTCAGGAGGGCGTCATGTCGTCATGATGCTGTTGATTTCACTTTTATTGCAAT
Organism: Lecanicillium saksenae; assembly: GCA_027627215.1. Lineage (NCBI taxonomy): Eukaryota > Fungi > Ascomycota > Sordariomycetes > Hypocreales > Cordycipitaceae > Corniculantispora > Corniculantispora saksenae. The sequence continues at coordinate 15,779 of JANAKD010000477.1, read as the reverse complement.
CTATTTGATGATAACGGTGACCAAATTCTATGCTTCCTCGCTACAGCCGTTCATCATGAGCCGTCGGCGCGGCTGCAGACCGCCAGCGGCGTCCTGTCCGAGAACGGCGGAGTGACGACCTGCGACCAAATCTAGGTGGGGATCTGACTCGGTGCGCGCCGACCACAGCGCGGTCCCATCTCGTCGCGAACCAGTGACGGGTCTAGAAGCCGCACCTTTTAATCTGGCACCGTTTCAGCGCTCATCAATCGTCATCTTTTCAATCCCGGCGAGAACAAGAGAGCGTGAAAATATCAAATAACGTAAGTTTTTGTCTTCAACGCGCTTCGAGCCGCGCTGAGCATAGAGGCACAACTAGGTATGTCGGAACAAATCACATTTCCGCCCCGGGCTCCCACTATGCTCTCTCATTCACGCAATCGCCACCCCGAACACCAAAGTCATGTTTCATACTCCCCCTCTTGAGTTATATCGATGCGTATTTCAAGATTTTTTTCATGCATAATAGCTGGCACAAGATTATTTCTTTCCAGCGTCCTCCTTCAAGCTCACAATGCGGTTGAGAACAATCTTGTCGTCAGTGCTGTCAGAGTCCACGGCCTAAGTCGTGCATGTTAGCAAAATTGCCCGGTATATGCAAATAGTATAGGGTAAACTCACGAAATAGGCGACACGGAGCGCCTGGAAACGAATGCTTTCTGGTCCACCCTTGCCAAGCTCACTCTCGCCAGCGGCCTCGGGCCAGGGAGCCCGGCGCTTAACTTCGTCAAAGCCCGATTCAATCAAAGCATCATGGTAGATGACTTCGCTCTCAGGGTTCAGGTCTTTCAGGAAACCGCCCTCAGCATCTTCAGGCTTCTCAGACTTGAAAAGAGCATTGTGGATGCGAGCCTCCACTTTCCTTGACCCAGCAGTGCCAACCCACTGGATATAAGTCTTGGCCTTCTTCAACTCCTTGTCAAAGACGGCGCGAATCTCCGTGACCTTTCCGGTAGCCTCATCCTTGGTGAATGAGGTCGCCTTAATGGGGTAAGGTGCGTGGAGCAGGCCAACCGACTTGCCGGGCGCAAGGCGGAAGTAGTCTTTGCTGTCCTCTTCGCGGAAATCGGAACGGTCAATGTACACAGTCGGGGTGAATTTGACTTTGTGGGACCCCATCTTGGGGTCCTTGGGGGAGAATGGAACGTCAAGCTCAATTTCTTCGGCGTCGTCAATGACAACAGGTACAGGGTCGAGAATCATCATCAGACGCGGCACGGTCTTCTCAAGGTACTTTCGGATACTCTGCTCGAAACGGTGGATCTGGATCGTAGTGATGTTCGTAGTGACACCAAGCTCGTTGACAAACTCCAGAATGGCCCCANGGGGGGACACCACGACGACGGATAGCAATAAGGGTGTACAGTCTCGGGTCATCCCAGTCGCGTACAATCTTTTCCTCTACCAGCTTGAGAATTTTGCGCTTGGAAAGCACAGTGCCAGTCAGGTTCAGACGCCCGTATTCTCTCTGCATAGGCTCGTAGACTTCAAGCGACTTGTTCAACCACTCGTACGAAACACGGCTGAGGATAAATTCCGTTGTGCAGAGCGAGTGTGTGATGTCCTCGAAACTATCGCAAAGGCAGTGGGTGAAATCGTAGGTCGGGTAGATCTTCCAATCCCAGCCGGTGCGGTGGTGGGGCGTGTCAGTCTTTATGCGGTATGCGGCTAAATCCCACATCTGAGGATTGCCATCTGTGATGTCCTGCTTCATACGAAGGAAGGCCTCGCGGGGCTTATACTTGCCGTCGCGCATATCCCGGAACTTGGCAAGGTTGTCTTCGGTAGTCTGGTCGGCATGCTTGCAACGGTATCTGGGATTGGCGCCCTTCTCACCACCGCGCTGGAGCTTAATCTCGGTGTCTATATAATGAAGCGTTAATAGGTTTCCACGAACCGTAGAGTTAGAATAACAAACCTTCGCAGTAGCAGACGTAGGCCTTGCCGATGTTGATCAGCTTCTCAGCCAGATCATAAAGCTTCTGGAAGTTGTCGCTGGAGTATGTTATCTTGTAAGGTTCGAATCCAAGCCACTTCACAACTTCCTGAATAGCATCAAAGTACTTCTCCTCCTCCTTCTCTGGGTTTGTATCATCGAATCGAAGGTAGGTCACACCACCGTGGTATTTGGCAAAGCCAAAGTTGACCGCGATAGCTTTCGCATGTCCAATGTGGAGGTAGCCGTTGGGCTCAGGTGGAAAACGAGTGATGACGTTCTTAACAGGACGCTCCTTGTAGACATCGTCAAGAAAGCCCTGCTTGAACATGGCCTCCGGGTCGATGGGAGCCTCCTCCGGCTTGGGGGCTGGTGCCTTTTTCTCAGAAGGGCCAGCGGCAGCCTTTTCCTGACGAGCTTTTTCCTGGGCAGCCTTCTTTGCTCGCTTCTGCTGACGCTTCTTCAGCTCGGCCTTGGAGACCATTTCACCCGTCTCCTCGTCAAGCTGAAGCTTCGCCATCGGTTTCGTCACGTCTTCGGTCATGGTGGCTGGGATCGGCCGCGGAACGCGATTATTCGGTACTTTATTGGCTCTTTCCAACTACTCGGAAATTCTGTTTTCGCTCCCGGGGCAGCGAGTTGCGTGTTTGCTGTGTTTGCTGTTGCGACAAAGAAAAGCAGAAAATGCGGCGGGGCAGGACCGAGCATGGCGGGGCTGACTTTGGCGATGCGTAAACCGTGCCCCTCCTCTGTGTTGCGTAACGCCAAATGAGTCAGAGGTATGACAGCGCTGCTTGCCTAGTTTATTTGCGAAAATTGTATCTAAAAAGAGATTAATATCTCTCGTCTACTAGAATTTTTCTCTATCGAAATCCCCCTTGTTTTCTTCTTTCTATCTCGCGCTTCTTGCGCCGCTGCACAGTACAAATAAGGTCGGGCTCTAAACACTCCTTGTTGTCTGCACTGCTCGATACCGAGACCTTGTTTGGCTAAATATTCTTCCATCTCTACTCGTAACCTATTTTGATCTTGGATGCTCCCAGACGACATAATCCATAGCGAGCTATATGTCAATCAGCAGCATCAGCCTAAGCGCATCATCCATAGCTAGAGGCAGAATATTCACTGATGGTAGCGTGGTTGTGAAATAACTTTTCCGTCTCAGTATTTGTATTTCGATATTCAAACAGCCAGTGCTTGTAAAAGGTCTTCGACCTCAATTAGGCATGACCATGTGCCATGACAGCACAGAACGAAGCAAATATACAGTATTTTTGTTTTTGAATATTGTTTCGTCGAAGAAAGCGCCAACTCGAATCAATCACAAAGAATGCTGTGAGCTACGTTGGTGGCTTTCCTGTCGCTAGAGTCTAGGTACCCTGCGAGTAGTTACTCTCACAGAAGAGGGTTCAAATTCTCCAAAAAGAAAAAACGCATCAATTCACTGAAACTTAAAGAGCCAATAGTTACGGTCTCCTCATTATATAGGAATGCAGAAAATCTAGGCTACTTATACGTATCAAAAACACATAGCCACCAACTATGCCGGTCTTTCCCAACACACCGTTTATCTCAAGACATCATGCAACATCATACTGTCACACCCGATTTATAGTAACATCTTTCCCACCCCTGCCTGGTCTGTAGCCAATACTTTGGTAGTAGTTCTAATAAAACGGCCACTCCACCACTATTGCTCTCCATTCTTAGAATTGCTTGCAGTTGTGCCAAGACGTAAGTTTTAGTCTCCTCTGGCCCGTCTAGGGACGCCGCGCCGAGCACGGCTAAGATCCAGCCTAGATAGGAGACAGGGATATAGGCCGTTGTCTGATTGATTGTCGCTAGGATTCTTTCGCGGTAATACCGGCGAGCTGTCTTGGCAGGATCTATGGCGATCTCGTCCCAATAAACGCTGGCGAAGGGCTGCGCGAGGTCTAGCGGTAGCGACAGTATGGCGTAAAGAATGACGGTGTCTTTAAAAAGTGTGGCCAGCAGAGTCTTCAACGGTTCGATTGGTAGTGGGTAGGTCTCGGCCCATGCGATGGGTGCGAAGCGGTGCACACTCTGCGCGGTTTCTTCGGCAGTGATCCGGAGTGTAGCTGCAGATTGGCTGGCGCGGGCCACAAGTACACGTAGGCGGTTGATGCGGTGCAAGGCCAAGAAGAGCACCGAAGGCGATGCGAAGCTAGGAACAAATGTGAATGTGTAGATAGTACATATCTGCTGCTCGCTCCAGCTGTATATGCCATCGATCTGATCTTGTACTGGGCTACAGGCATTCCCAACAATAGTATGTATAAGTCCCCAATGCAGTGCTAAGTAAGGTGGCCGGGAGCTTGTGGCTAAAATACTATCGACGCCGCCGTATAGCGCAACAATAGCAAAGAAGCCGTTGAGATGGCATCTCCAAAGCGAATCCACTATAAACAGCTCGTTAGTCAGAAGATCGACTGTTCGCATCACCACATATCGCGGTGCAGCCCTAGTCGCCAGCAGTTGGTTAAGGTGGGCGAGCGTCAGCGTCATGTAGCCAAACCAGCGGCGCCAGAGATGCTCAATACCGTGGCCCTGGCCGCGGTGAAGAGACACCCCACGTTGTGCTGCAATAATCTGGATACGCCGGCTTGTCACCATCAATAGAAAGCTAGGGTGGAAAGGAAATAAGGAAATATGCGGCGCCGCTGGCCACAGTTGTTTGTACTCTCCCATGGTGACACCAACCTTGTCCACCATAGGCACGAGTACTTCGGCAACTATAGGCCCGTTAATAAGCTTCCTTGATGCATTGCATAGTCCGAAAAGAAAGGAGTTACAGAAAGTCATCGCCTCCGCGACATTCCATTCAGGGGGCTCCGTCTGGTGCAGGGCTGCCAGTCCCACGACCCCTTCCTGACTCATAGGTTCACCAGGTTCCTCGCGCCGCCACGTGGGATATAAACAAGCGCGGTGGCCGACTAGGCATCTCTTGCATACAGGTTGCTTCTCGTCGCACTTGACCCGGCGGGCTCGGCAAGTGTAGCAGCCAGTGCGGGCTCTCGTTGCCCAAGCCTTCTTTCGCCCTGGTTCCGGAAGTACCATGCTGGAGACGCCGGTCGGCATGCGACCACGATATTGTTTTCGCCGTAGGATGCAGTGATATCAATAGAGCCACGCAAGGCTAGCCTTTTTACAAATGAAAGATGACAATGAAAGACGACATAATGCTCCTGACTGGTGCAAATGCGATGGTAGAACTACATCAGACGCGGGGTTGAGCGTTGACGGATGTGGATCCAAGCCGGAACGGTCCGACCAGCCTGGCTGCGTATTAGGCAAGCAATCTTATCCTTGCAGACATGATTACCATTAACTTGACTCGTGCTATCTCTACCAGCTAGTAATAACCCTATAATGGTTCAAGGCCGTGGAGGTGTTTTACTGTTGCTTTTGTTGACCTCAATTTTGTATAGGAACTACCCGAATCGTTCATGAATAAGTAAGATTTTTAGGCTAGACTCCATGTTTTATGTTGAGGCCATTACATGTCTGCCTTTTGTGGGAGCTAGGACACTAAAGCCAAGCGAGCAAATAAACTATAAACAGCCGCTTGGTCTTTTGGAGGTGAGTTGCCGTTTGGTTCTCCTTTGGCTATTGCGAGGTCTGCATTTCACACTCTGTCTTAGCCAATGAAAATCCAGCTGAAGAAAGAAAATCTTGGAAAGGATCTTGATAATTCATTAGTTCGATTATTCTTTTATCGCATGTTTCCCTGTGAAACGTTTGAGTCCGTTTTATTATAGAGAACTTCTTGTTGACCAGGGTCTAGTTTTACAGACAATCATACCTTCAACGAAAAAGATTTTTGTCAACAAATTTTCCTGCTCTACTCTCATGTTGTTATTCACATCTAAGTTTGGCACAGTACTTGGCGCCGCAAACTGCCACGGTAAGCCTACTATTCTGCCAGCCCCGGTGGAGAAAACCCGCCGTTATTCCTGAAGGGGTTTCTGGGCGAACCATGAGGGGGTGATTCTTTGGCCGATGTCTGCGGGGCTACCTTCGCGGCGAGCAGCTGTCATACTTCTGCATCGCCACCACAGTTGCCAAAACACCAGGGCGATGGTGACTTCATCGACTGCCGTCTCAGCCAAATTGTTCTGAAAATTATCTTATAGATTATTTTCCCCATATATAAGTAGCGATAGCCCTTCAAGCCGCTGCATACGTCCTGGTGCCTATATAAACAGGCCTCGAGCCCTCGGCAAACCCTGATCAAACAGCATCTACGCAGCTCTCCAGATCACCACAAAAGCCACGTTTTGTGAAGGGCTGCTTTAAATAAGCTTCAAGCGAATGATACCATCGCAGACACTCAAAATGGCCTCCTCCATCATCTCTTCGGAGCAGATTCCCACCCTCGCCGCTTTGTACAGCAAGGCCCAGCTTGTCGCTAGCTCCAAAGCGCCCGTCACTTCGCCGTCGGCGTCAGCTAACCAACGCGCAGCCCTCATTCGCGGAGACATCACCAAGCTTCAGGTTGACGCTATCGTTAACGCAGCTAACAAGTCGCTGCTCGGTGGCGGTGGTGTTGACGGTGCCATCCATGCGGCCGCCGGACGAGCGCTCCTCGACGAGTGCCGCACTTTGGGTGGCTGCCCGACAGGCGAGTCTCGCATCACCAAGGGCTACCGCTTACCTGCTCGTCACGTCATTCATACCGTCGGTCCCATCTACAGCAGCGACGAAGTCAGCGAACCGCTCCTGCGCAGCTGCTACCGCTCCAGCCTAGAGCTTGCGGCGGAGCAGGGCCTCAAATCTGTGGCGTTCAGCGGAATCAGCACCGGCATCTATGGTTATCCTAGCCTGGATGCTGCTATGGTTGCATGCAAGACTGTTCGCGAATATCTGGATGAGCACGACGGGCCGCTGGAGAAGGTGGTGTTTGTCACTTTTCTCCAAAAAGACGTGGACGCATATAATGCGCTTCTCCCGTGAGTATCATGTCCTACCCTGATGATGAGTGGCTGCTAATAGTTGGCAATTATAGGAGATTCTTCCCTCCAACTGAAGACAAAGAATGAGGATACGAAGTCTGTTTGTGATTGGCGGGTATGGAAATTTTGATATGGAGAACAAGATAGCGAATCAAATTTAGTGCATGAAGAACTGTATCATTTCCAAAGCTCCCAGTCTACGTCTTTCTCTCCTCTGCCAGCTTAGCAATCATCATCTTAAGCTCCGCCACTTCTGATCGAAGCCTCTTGACCTCCAGAACGGCAGCATCATCCTCCACATTGGGCCGCACGGCATCGCAAGTCTTTGTCCAGCCTTCTGCCTCAAAATCCATCTCGTGTGCCAACTGCTCCCATTCATGAACCACATCGTCATCTTCTTCGCCTCTAGCACGGTTTTGGCGAATGGTGTGCGCCGTTTTAGTCTCCAAGTACGCCGATACCACAAGCAGAGGCGAGTAAAAAAAGGCCATGACCCAATCATTGATGGTCTTGTAGATATGAGAGGGCAGCCACCACTCCGTCAGGGCTGAGACAACGATCTCGACCAAGTTTAGAGGAGCTATGTATACATTCTCATCTGGAGCTCGCACAAACTGCATCGTCTTTTGAGCAAAGAGCGCCAAGTATTCGTCATCAGCGTTTTCGTAAATGTCTTCGTAGGCTGAGTTGTAAAGTGCAATGAGGATATTGAGAAGAATAATCTGGCATGCATAAGTACATTATCAATAAGAAAGGCCAGCGTAATACGTACCATAACAACAAACGTAAAGCAGTAGTAGAGGATGATACCCCACGGGTGGGCGAACGATTCAAAGCCATCAAATTCCGGGCTTTGCATGATCGCTTTCAGCATTGATTCGAAGATGAAGGGTGCATCATCGATGAACCTATTGTCCGTAATGTCGAGACCGATAAATGCCTGAAGGAAGCCGATGATAACGACGACGAGCAGAGCGAAGAAAATCATGGACTCTTTCATCATCACCTTTAGAACAACAAGCATGGCGCCGAAGAAGCGAAAGCTATCGAGGTACAGCAGCAGGCGTGACCAAAACATGGGAGCAATAAAAGCTAGCAAGTTGTAGCTCAGTTGACTGTACGATTTTCTGTAGTGCGAATGGGTGTCGTGCATGAGTCCGACGATTTTGAAAACAAAGGATATCGTCAAAAATGAGTAAAGTAGTCCATTGAAAGCATTCCAAAATCCGAGGATCTGATAGCCAGCTTTATAGACTTTGATCGTTTCGTCGCATATATAGCCAAAAGTGAAAACGTACAGCGCGACTTCCGCACCATCGAAAACGCCATCTGCATTGACTGAGTTGATGGCGACTGTGTACAGGGCGAGGTATATGAGGGAGAAGAGCAGTTGCGCTGCATTTTGGTAGCGCGGTGCTCGCATACGATCAGGATCCATGTGGACAAAGTAATTGGGGTTGTCCTTGTTCTTGTAATCGACAAATACGGATGCGTCGTTTTCATCTTGAATCAACCAGCCGCGCCAAAGGTAGTTTATGCATTTCTGGTAACCAGAAGAACCAATGACGCGTACTGAGTGCAGATCGACGGCTTTTTCGACGACGTTGACGGGCGTCGTCGGTACACCGTTTACCAAAAATGAGTATCGTCGAAGTAAAACGGCGTGCATGAGGTACTGGGCATCGTCTTCGCCCTCAATTCTGCAAGGCCCGCTTGTTAGTATTCTAATCGAGATAGCAGGTTGCGACGATCGTACAATGACTTGGCAATGACCCCACAGGCTTCCGCCCTCAAGTTATGCAGGCCTGCATCCCATAGTTCGACGAGCGCCTCGCGACGAAACCATCGCTCGTTTACGAGCAATGAATAAACCTAGAGCGATTGGGTAAGTATGTAAGATCAGGGCACATGCGCAAAGGCAGAACACTCACGACGCAGGATTTATGAGACTCGCCGCCCGCCTCTTTGGCGGCTTGAATGACTTGTTGGGTAATAATCTTGCTATGGGGCGTCGTTACTCGCGCCTCGTCCATCTCGCAGGGCACGCACTCTTGGACGAGATGACGAAGCCGCAAGCAAACCTTGGTAACATCCGTGGCCGGTATTGCGGATGTCAGTCGATCCCTGACGTGCGGAGGCACCACTGCAAGGCAGGGCAGAATAGTTAGCAACTTGTCGGACCCGGCGTCATGAGGGTGCTGGATCGTGGGCAGGGTGGTCACATACAGGCGCGCTCCTCTTCGTGAAGCAGATCACGCTGACCGGAATCCATCGTCGGCGAATCGGATGGTATTCCGCAAGAGATTAGTGACAGCAATTTCTACAGTCGAGACGTGAATTTGGTAGTTATTCAGGGCTGGTGAATGGTTGTACAGAGGTGAAAGATGAGGGGTTGACGCCACAGGAGGCCGCAGCGGTCCAAGCTGGAATGCGAAGGAAGGTAGTTGACTGCCACAGCAGGGGTGACGAAAGCAGCAGGACGCCAACAAAGGTAGTGCACTGCGCTAAACGGTACAGTGCCTACAGTGGGCCACACGTACCCATTCCGAGCCAGCTACCACTAAATCACCACACAATGGCGCTTGAAATTACCTGAAGGCACTCTAGCTACCTACGTACCTACCTATCTATGGCTGGACAGCAGGCTACTGTTTAGCGGCCCTACCAGAGTGAGAGCGAGACAAGGGCTGAGCGTCACGGCAATCAAAGAAAAGAACATATTCTTCGTTTTTCTCCGTCTCTCTTTCCTCTACACCTCGCTCGGCATGGGCCATGAGCAGCGAGTCTTCGAGCAAAACTCTCGAAGAGAGCTGAGACAACATTTCAACGCTACATATAATGTTGCATGACGTTTAGTCAGAGCCCATGGGGCACTAAATCATCAAGTCGCAGTTGTTGAAAAAAATATTCCGGGGTGTGTACATCGTTTACAGTTAAGTCATTACATTCGTCGGCTCGTAGAAACACGCCTCCCAGCCTGCCTTCCCAGAGGCCCAGAACTTCGTCATCTTATCATGTAGCGCCGCTGCGCCATTCTCCGAGGCCGGCCACCCGCGGAGATACGCCACGTGCTCAAGAACAATATCCTGCTCTTTCTTGAAGCCATTTCCCTGCAGAGCTACGCCCAAGACGGCGGCGGGGAACATGAGACCCCCGGATAGAGGCAGCTCGACGAGCGCCCGTCGGAAAAGGCGCACGACACGACTGGTGTACCGCACACGAGCAGGCAAATCGGGACTGCTCTCGAGGGCAAAATGGCGAAGGTCGAGCTCATCGCCGCGATGGGACGAGGTTGCCACGGCGTCATTGAGTTCCCTTTTGCCGGTCGTGCTTGATGGAGCAGCCTTGTCTCTGGAGGGAACTGCGTCGATTTCGTCGTTCGGAAATGGGAACAGACCAGCGAGCTGCATGGGCAGACTCAGCACCGCGTAAAGAGCCACGGTCGTCTTGTACAGCCTCGTGGCTAGCGGAAACACCTTTTCATCTTCTGTCTTGTACCCTTCATTCCAATTATACGGGTTCGCGCTTGCAATCTTGGCATGGGCCTCCGTGGCCANGAGCCTCCCAGTCACCGGCCCGCTCCATGGCCATCGCCCATGGGCTCTGCCGCGGCGACGAGCGTGCGCAAGTGCGTGATGCGGATCATGGCTGTGAAGACTGCGGTCGGGCAGGGAAAGGCGTGAAAGTCAGTGGTGCCATAGGCCAGTGATATGTCCTCATCGGACCAGTTGGCCATGCGGCGGATCTGGTCATGCGCGGGGCTTGTGGCGTTGCATATACTCGAGACGCTGCATATCCCGTCAATGACAGTGTTTACGATTCAGTTGGCGGTTCGAGGCGAGGTGCATGGACTTACACGAGAGGGTACTGGGAAACGTAGGCGTACTTGGCCCAGTACTTGGCCATCGCAGGGTCGTATCGGGGTACCCTCCCGATGACCGCAGGGTCGTGTCGGGGCATCCTCCTGATAACGGCACCGAATCCCTCTGCGTGTGCTCTCCAGGTCGGAATGTCGAGGCTAAGCTGTCCCTCGCCTGTGAGCTCCGGTTCAAATTAGGTGCTAGTTTATCGAACCCACCTCAACATGCATGAGCTTAAGTATATATTCGATTGGAAACTGGATGTCATCTCCCGTCGCTAAACACTTGTTGAGTTTGGCCAGCAACACACCGACATAGTGGAACAGTCGCGCCCATAATTCACTGAGCGTGGGCAGGCCTCCGTAACGCGGCATCACGCGGTTGTAGTTGAACAGGCACTGCAGTCGGTGCAGGAGCATCTCCATGGCGAAGGGTCGCCGTCGAAATACTTGCTGCGTGTCAACCTTTCGTAGCGGTTGCGGAACTCATACGTGCTGTCGCCATGTTGCTTGTGCTCGTGCATGGGATGCATGACAGTGAAGACTGTACAACTCATCAGCCAATGAGGACGGTGCGATGGAAAGGCAAGGGGAGAGGCGCACAGTAATGCACGGATTCTTTGACGTGCCAGTCTGGCGAAGGGAGGCCCTTCGCTGGTGTCTCCGGTACGATGAGCGCGTTGCCTGGCGCGGGGGCGAACGTCAGGCCCCCACAGACGCACTCACGAGAGGCAATGGTACAGCGTTTACAGGACGGCAAAGTCTCGTCGCATTTGATATGCCGGGATCTACCCAAGGTCAGTCAGTAAAGTCTCACCAAAACTACCAGCGGAATAAGTTGGGGGCCAGATTTAAGGCTGAAGCCCCGCGGTTTCGTACCGGCATGTTCGACAGCCCGTCCGCACACGATAATGAAACTTCCTGGTGCGGCCCTTTGCCTCTTCCTTTGTCTTATAGCCCTGTGCCGCAACTACATCCTTAGGGCTTGGCACATTTCTGCGCTACAGACATTGTCGTAATAGCTTGAATTGGAACAGCAACTACCCCGTAATCGATCGCGCTGTCGTTTCCCCGCCTGCTTTCACTGCAGGTGTTATGTAAGCCGATGCTAGGCGGGCCATGATGGCGGCATGGGCGACAAGATGCCGCCACTGGAATCGCGGAAAAAAAGTACTCGCGTTTGCGTTGATGGTTGGTCCAAGTCTGTGTGCGTTGCTGGTATCATCTTGGCGAGGGCGGCGAAGCATTCTGCGTGTGTCGTCCAGCTGGGGTTATCTGAGTTGAGCTATTTGAACGTTTAATAAGCCACTATCAAGTCGAACAGGTCCTGACACCAAGTTGAACCTGGGGCCAAAATCCCAGGGGCGGCGAACATACTCTATTAATACTTAGGTGATATCTAAGATTATCGAATGAGTCCTAAAAGCCGGCTAAAAAGCGCGCAAGCGCTAGCACTAGAAGACTAGAAAATGACTACTTAAAGGTTGTTAGTAAAGTCGCTGGATCTTGTGGTACAACAGCCCCCATCACAGCGTGGCTCAGTAGTTGATCACACAAATAGAAAGAAAGCGTATGCACTGGAAGAAACAAAACGAAATGGGACAAGCTTCGGGAGGCTTAGGGGAACTGGTCTTGAGTTTGTGGCGTCTGGCTGATCGCTAGCTGGCCTTGACAACGCAAAAGATGCACCATGGATGTGCTTGTAATGTTGCTGAAAGCGAAATCCCTGGGCTTATTTCCTCCATCACCGCGTATCCTTACTTGAGAGAGGCACAAAGTTTCCGGTAGTAATGTCCACTAAAATGTCAAGTATTTACGCGGGCACCTACGCGGGCACCCACTCAGAATTCACGTCATTGTCTGACTTGCGCTCCGAATGTCCAGCAAGACACAACCTACCTCGAATAAGTGAGTACCTTTGTATGAGCTAGCAGCTCCCAGTTCTGTGTCTGACAAAGACTACTGATGCTTCTTTCACGGCGAAACCCCGCCTAACGGTCGAAGCGACATGTTCCATCTAATTCATTACCCGTATTTCACTTTTTCGACTTCGCGCCACTTTGGGGGAGTCGTGATGGTTGCCTGGCCGCAAATCGACAGGGCGGCGTCCCCCTGCTTTGATGTTATGCGAGACTCCACGCAAGGCTAGCTGCGACCAGGCCGTGCTTGGCCTGCATGGTGACTTGTCCCAGCATTGGTAGCCACCTGCTACTAGTGCGTGGCTGTGGCGCTCACCGTCGGCAGCTGTGCCCGCCGCCTCTGGTTACCGTCACAAAACGCCTTATGGGACGCCTACGGTTGCCATTTCGCTGACATCCAGCTAGTGTTCTCTTTCGCTTTGGTACGCCAGCTGATGATACAGGTTTTGATATGCCGTACGGCTCGGGCGGCTTCACGTCCCCTTCTTCCCACCAGGCTGAATCGGTCAACACCATCCGTGCCGCTGCCTGGGCTATGCCGGCTTTTTGCGATATCCCAGATGGGTGGCATATTTGAGCCAATGATTGCACCTTGCAATGTTCCTGTTCTACCTGCCATCGGATGTGATCCCAGTAGAGTCTCTCAGCTCCCGTAATGGTCTGAGTCACTCCGCAGCGTCCGCTCATGACCTCTCTCGGTCGCAGGCGATCCCGCTGAGGCCTAGCCGCCCGCCACTTTCGCACAGCTTGAGGCGCCGCTGCCTGGGCTGTCTGCCTGATGCCGCCTCGCTCCAATAGAGTGCATGCAACACAGGTTTGGATAATAAATATGGGCAGCATGCAGCCGCACAGAGCTCCGGTCCCTTCGCTTTTTACCTCTTCCTTCATCCTTTGAGCACACGTCGTTTACACCCCATACGTGGTTTGCTAGAACGTGACACAACAATAAACATTCGGCCCTGTGAATTTGCGCAGTGCGGAGTACCTCGACTTTTATGGCTCTTCACACCTCATTGTGACTAGAAGCACTATTCCATTCTATTCCATTGCTGTTTTTTCTCCCCTGAATCGCATCCATCACAATGGAACAGGGCAACTCAGCGCGATCGTTAGAGGGTGGCAAGCCCGCCGAAACGACGGCCATGCCGGCGCAGACATCCCCGCCACCAAGCCAAGAGACCGGGCCTGTTAGTCAGGCAAACGATGTCCAGATCGACAAGAAAGTTAAGAATTCCGATCAGCGCAAGGAAAAGCCGCAAAGCAGCAAGAATAATCGGACAGACGCCAAGTCGCGGAGACACACCGTCCAGCAAGGGTCGGACAGCAGCGACGACGATGATAATATGAGCAGCGATGGTTCAGACGCTTCTGAAAATTCCTCCGCAGAAAAACGATCGAAAAAGACTTCTCGCCGTCGTCGCGTTCGGCGAGTTGGGTCGGGAAAGCTGGCTAAGTCGACGAGGGCGACAGCCAGGCGCCAGAGGCGCCGCTCCAGCGAAGACAGCGACTCAGGCCTCAGTTCTGATTCTGACTCCGAATCGGAGCTTGAGTGTGAGATTCGCGTCGTAAGGGACGAAGGACAGAGCGGGAGTGAAACAGACAGGGAGATGCGAGACCTGCGACGCCAAATCTTGCAGCTGCAGCAGCAGGTGGCCCTTCAGCCCGCCATGCCTGCCGGTTTTCCTCCGAATCCCATGGGGTATCCAATGCACAGTTTCAATCCGTACGCCGCTCATTCTTTCATGCCACCGCCACCTGTTCAGCCCTTGAACATCGCTCCTGCTCCGACCACGGCATCGCCGCCGCCGCCGCCGCCGCCCCAGCAGCAACAACAAGATAATGCGCCTGGGTCTCGCATGCGCCAGATGCTTCGCCGTGGGGTTCCTGTCGAGGTTGAAGGGCAGAAGAAGGATACGATGCGGGCGAAGAAGGACGGAAAGCCGTCATTTCGCCGAGTCGACTTTGTCTGGGACTCAGCAGCGCTATGCTTCAAGATTAGAGACACAACAGATGCCCAGTCGCAGGAGGATGACGATGATGACAACATCTTCCTGGTCAGGAGAACATTTGATGTGCAGGGAAGGTATCGGCAGACTTTTGTGGATATCAGGAGCAAACTTCTGAGAGAATGCCTCAAGGAGACGATTGGGGAAGTCAAGGGAGTTACGTTTGTGGAAGAAATTCCCAAGCTGGACCCGGATTTTTTGTTCCTCTACTTTGATGACTTACACGCGCACTACAAGAAGCTGAAGAGTACCAATCCTACAGGTGACTCGAAACGAGAGCGAGCAAAGAATGCCAAGAAGCTCGACATCAAGACTATGCATCTCAAGGTCCTTCTAAAGTATCTTCGCAAGGACTATGCCGAAATTAAGCGGCAGGTGGACTCTCTGCTGCGCAACGGTCTCATCACGTTCGATCTGCTCTGGGCCATCTGGAAACCAAAGTCGCTCGTGTACACTACGACATACGGCAATGACGATGAGCCGCGCGTGTTCCGCGTGGAAAGCGTCGAACGGCATGCCAACATGCAAAAGGGCGAGTTCGTGCACATTGATGGCAAGTACTTTGAGTACGACGGCAAGAACTTTGGCTATGGAAGCATCGCCGAGGAGATTGGGTCGTTCCGCGGGGCACGCAAGATCACCAGCTTGCCCTGCTACCCCTTACGCTTTCACCGGGATGAGAGCGGAGTGCGTGCGAAGCTGATTGAGCGCGGCAAGAAGTTTGTGGAGCTGCGCGGCGTGCACTACAAGAGCTACTCGGGCATGGCGTACCTCAAAAGTAAGAAACACGGCATCATAAAATTCAACGTGCAGCAGAGCCGTATGATGGTCGACACCAAAACCTTCCGGCGCATCAATCCCAACTACCTGCTNATCGCCTCTGGGCCACACGGCGAGCGGCTCGCTGCCTCCGGGTGGGCTGTCGGAGGACGAGGATGACTCNGGACTACAACTCGTGCGCGTCTGATGCGTACAACAGCGACAATGGGCAGCTTGAGATCCTCACTTCTGTGTATAAAGACGGCGGCGACGAGAAGCAAGGCACCG
>JANAKD010000476.1:0-18272 GCA_027627215.1 Lecanicillium saksenae | reverse complement strand
CATGTGGCGCGCCGGGCTCGACTCTCAGCCCAACAGCGACCCCGTCCACCGTGTCGCCTTTCCGAGCCCCTCCTAATAAGCCATCACTGGCGGTGCGAACCAAGCTCCTTTATTATTACACCGACAAGAAAGAATTGTATCCATTCGCGATGGCTTCAATTTGGAGAATTGCCACCATGTAACTCTACAAGTTCTCCTCCTAGTTTCGCTTCTCGCTCGCACCCCCCCCTGGTCGGTCGGCCGTGAATGGCGCGATGCTCTTAATTGTATGTCGATATGCGAATATGCAGTCATTGATTATCGGCGCGCCCATTTCTTTTGCTGCAGGTTCGGTTAACATTGCTTCTTTCTCGAGGGCGGGCCCCTTGTCTGCCATTTAATCAATCTCTTGGGCTGGTGGCGAGGGTATGCCGAGCTGTTAGAGGTCCGTGGCGCCGCCACCGGCTCGGCTGTGAGCCAATCCTTCAGCTCATTGTGGTTTGCGTATTCCGACATTAACAATGTAGTTTCCGGGGAGGGGGGCGAGGGAACAAGACGGGCAGGGGAAGCTGTGTGGTCCGCAACGGTCCTTGGAAGAGACTACCCCTGCAGAGGGTAGCGTTTTTAATCTAGACTTGAGGGGAATATACAAGCTGGCTTTGATCATCTGATAGACTTCCACCCCTGCTCGACCAACCACGTTGACGAATAGCGCAGCCCAACGCGGCGACCAAAAAGGGCAACAGAGGGGAACGGAGCGAGACGGCCCTCTTTGAAAATGCGCTGCAAGTTGCGGTGAAATTCACCATAGTTTGGGTGCGCCGAGTCCTTGTCGATCGCATTCACCCTCACGCATCAGCGCGCTGCTCATCTACTTGCAACATCATGGGGGGTTTCACCACTTTTCCCGTCTGGTGCTGCGACACTATCTCGGCACTTGTACTCATGGTAACCACTAAAATCTGGTCTCGCTAGTCGCAACACGGGATATCTGGTTGCCAACACCTGTAAAGTGCAACCTCCAACGAACCAACCCCTCCATTCTCGCATGGAAATGGTTGCGCCGGCCCCATGGTTTTGGGGGAGCTTGGCCAAAGAGGCAGCAGTTTTAAAATTTTGCGTCACCACGCCTGAGCCGACTATGACGTTGACTCTTTTGCCCATTTCCACGCGAAGCCAAGATCCCTGTCGTCGAGCGTACTACCAAGCCCTATATGCCGCACATGGTCATGGGGCAACACCGCCATTTGGGACGGGTTTGTACGCTATTGACTCCAGCGTTTGCAGAGTGGGATTTTCATTTACGTGATATTTTAATATGCAATTGAACCGTTGAAAGACGCCACACCCGTTGAAGATGCTGTCAAGGCTTGGGCAAACCCTTGTCCTGCAGACCATGTGGCATACCGTCTTTTTTTCTTCTTTTTCACAATGCGACTATGTAGCTCCGACGAGCCAATTAGACCATTTCTTCAGTTACTCTCCAAAATCTTTGAAGGTCGCGGCTACACGCCCTGTTGCCACAACGTGAGCGGTTATGGTTCAGCCCATCTCACCGCTCCGTAGCTGGCTCCATCGCGGCTAAGGAGTGCCTAGTCATTGGATTATCAGTTCATAGTTTGTTCAATACCATCATCGGTACTCGGTAAATCTATTCATCTTGAAAGAATAAAATCGCCATAAAATTCTACGTGTAATAAAACTGTTTTGTGGATCATGAATTCCCTTTGGAAGGCCCTGGTCCTTTCATGCTGACTGCAGCGGCTTGCATCCGTTGGCATGCGGACTCCAGTCATGCACGCAATGACCAGATGGCCAAGACCAAAAGTCCACGGCCGGGAAGCGGGATAAATTGACATTGGCCGTGAAAATTTCGAGTTTCCACCTTTCTTGCAATATCTGGTATTGCTGGAAATAGTTCAATAGCAGGATACCTCACACGCCAACTCTTCCCGTTGACCATATTGCATGACGCTAAAGTTATCGCCGGCATTGTCTTAGCATAGCACCTGCACAGGGATGCGTGCCGCATGAATGATAATGCATACAGAGTATTAAAGTTAAAAATAGGTTTTATACATCTGATTCTTCTGCATCAGGATTTTATTTCCTCAGCCTCATGCTCACTTCGAATTCACACGTTTTCAATGCCGTCTCGCGGCCTGCCCCTTTTCAATTTGCACTGTCACCTCAAGCTGCCATTCGAGGCTATCGAACCGGATCTAACGAAGAAGCGCCGAGCTAAGGCCATCTCACATGGCAAAATGCAACGTTCAATTCTGAGATCTGGCTAAAGCACAGCCACGCGGACTTCACATGCCAGCCTCGCTACAAGGCCGCGAAAAAGAGCAGCGAAATAAAGGCTCTCATGAGTCGTCATGCCATTCAATACATCTTCCCCATGCGTTCGCATGTCGTAATGGTAGTAGTATCCGGCTAGCCCCTTAGTAACTATTCAACCTGGCCAGTGTCACGGCGATCGAGCCATTTTTCGTATACACAGCTGGCTTGGCTTCTGCAGCCCCTGGCTCAGAATGAAATCCTAAACAGCCACTTCAGTGTTTAGTATCATCACACATATGCCAATTGGTTTGCTCCTGATGCACACGCCCTACTGTGGCTTCACAATTTTTGAAGCTACAAAAGATCCCTTCAGTTGCTAGCGTGGTTAGCTCGAGATTGGAAACTCGGCTCCATGGCATGCCCCATAATTGCTCGTTCATCGGCATGTCAACTGCCTTTGCATTCTGGACAGCAGGAAACGATACCGTCGTAGGGAGGTCGCATTTTTTTNATTCAAATCAGACTAGTGTGTAGAATCCGAACCGCAAAAGACTGTCGACGAAAGCTTGCGGTTCATACAGCCGTCTGTGCCGTCACACCTTACAGTGAAGTCGACAGCGATCGTGGGGCCGCTGCTGTATCTCATCGATCGAACGATAACCCTTTCTTTACAGAAAACGGCACAACTATGCAGAGAGTACAACAAGCTGGCTGGGTCAAACTTTCAAGTGACGGGAGCGCCAGAGGTAATCGGTGACTGTACAGGGGGAAAAAGAGTAACTTTTTAAGTTTTTGGGTTTCTGTAGCACGAGCCCTTTCATCTGGACTCCACACAATATCTCAAATTGCTGCCAAAAGAGAGCAGGCAATTGGTCCAAGCAACGCCAAACAAGGCAGGACGCACACACGGACCTTCTGTCGACAAGTTTTGGTTACTTCACAGGCAACGCAAGTGAACTGAATTAGTGTTAATTCGCCAGCCTCACCGGAGTTGCTCGGTGTGCGAGACGCACGCGAAAAGGACCAAGGGAAAACGGCCATTGGGGGAAAGACGTAGCATTGGGGCACGTACGTCGCCCCCCTCTGTCTCGCCGTCTCCAGCCCCTACCATCACGGTGTGGCGGCGGGCGATGGGCTTGTTCTCTTCATGCAGAGCAAGACTTGGCGGGCTAACCATTGCGCCGAACAGATGCCACCGCCCGGCCCGATGGCCTATTCTGTACCATTGCGAAGGCACACAGCAAGGAAAAAAAGAGGCACACAACGACGTGGCGTGCCCAGTGGAGGAGATCCTTGCCAATTCTTCGGATCTTTTGCCAGAGTGTTCATTTGATGTCCGAATTCAGACAAGAATGGAAGAAACACGCAGACACACGCCCGCTCGCTCTGAAAAAGATGAAACAGGTTCATGGCGCAACACCTGGGGTATGCAAGAAATTGAGTTTGGGCCTTTGGGGTTGCATGCAGCAATACTGGATAGATGCATCTAGGAAAACGCCAACAACCGACCGAAAAATGTAATTACACATATGTCAAGAGGTCGAGGCCAATCATTCGCTACGAGCATATCAGTTTTCGCTCCTGCTGTTAGATCGCCCTGGTTCCTCTGCTGCTTAGTTCATCGCTCTGCTGACTGTTGCTCTTCTCATTCGCCTTGCCCGTGGATTTCCTCACGCAACGGCCACGCCGAATCTGGGTCTTTTGCTTACTACCGCCTTTTTCTTTCTACGTCAATCTATAAGCACGATATACTCTCCGGCGTAAGATCAGATCGCATCTTGTTGCATATTTTTTGGCATAAATTCCAATGCCCAAACAAGCTTTCCGCCACGCCGTCTCCGTTCAAGTGTAGTTGAATGGTGAAACACAAGCGTCCAGCCCACAGCTACGTTACAGCGCTATGCGGATCTCCGTCGCCCGTCAAAAAGAACAACTGTAAATCTGGGGAGCCCTGACCACACGATGCCACTTGCAGGTCCTTCTTCGGAAGAATAGGGTGCAGCATCCGGTGTGCCGTGCTATATTGCTCACCGAACCTTCTTTGGGCGGCTTGCCTCTCGGTGTCAGAAGCATAACCAGTAGTACGAGCTGTGTCTAGATGCTACCAAACCATAGGGCGCTTCCTCGGCGGCTCTTTTTTTCCCAAGGCTTAGAGCGATCTGTCTAGGCCAGCTAGCATCTTACTTCCCCTTTTTCTACACCAGATTGAGTATTCGGGGCCGGCCGACCTGAAAAGGCAGCG
Organism: Lecanicillium saksenae; assembly: GCA_027627215.1. Taxonomy (NCBI): domain Eukaryota; kingdom Fungi; phylum Ascomycota; class Sordariomycetes; order Hypocreales; family Cordycipitaceae; genus Corniculantispora; species Corniculantispora saksenae. The sequence goes on along the minus strand of JANAKD010000476.1, from coordinate 13,768 downwards.
TGCATAGGCCGACTGTAGCCAGCGCACTTTCCTCAGTGCACACTCGCTTGCGTGGTTCGTGCGCTTGTTGACGTTATTCACTCCGAATCTCGTTTATTAGCAACGCTCTGCCGAGCAGTTCGAACAACGCTACTAGTACAAGGGTGTGTATGCAAGACCTGTTCACTCCTAGTTTCTGCGTGGTAGCTAAACTCTCTCTCTCTCTTCACCCTTTTTTTGCACGGCGCACGCCCCCTGCTGCGTTGTACAGGACATGTAGATACTAGCCTTCCTGGGTGTGTAGTTTTTCCCATGTTGGCCAGCTTACACCCATTGCAGCAAGTGAGCTTTGAGCAACTGGAACGCGGCAACAGGGCATGGACGCCTGTTCGTCCGTCATGGCGAAATCTGAAACGAGCACTCGTAAATGCATAGCGCATATGGTTCTGTTGAAGCAGCGGGCGGCGCGCACGGCCATAGCACACACAGGTTAAACTAGTAACACTGTAGCTCTTTGCTGTCATTCGTATTCGAGAAAGCCGAAGTATCGTAAAATAATACGGAAGACTTGAATCACGGAACGAGCAACGACAAATGACGTCCGAAATATCAAATGAGTGATTGCCGACTAGCTAAACGCCTATACAATGCCATTAGAATGAGCCTTTACATCATAATATACAATCCATAACAAGTAGTGTCCTTCCATAAACTCGACCTCGTCTCGTCCCGTGCCAGTCCACTGGCGGACTCTATATCTCGCGACACCATTTTGCCATCACAGCACTCAGTTTCACTCCGGCAGGGATCTCTTCCAAAGACACATCTACTTTCCACATGCGGCCATCTAGTCCTCCGCTGCCCAGTGTTCTGCCACCACCAATGCCGGATGGAACGAGCAGGCCCAGTCCAACCAGTCGTTCCCAAGCAGTACTTGCGACACCGCGACTCCAGACACGGACATTGCCACCAACAGCCAATAGACCTGAGGAGGCTGACTGCACACGTTGCTTGCCTACAAGCGAGCTGTATTCATCGTAGGCCATAGCGAAATTGACCGTATCGGTATGCGCAACGATGTCAAGTCTTGCGGCCGCAATGAGCAGACTGAGGTCCAGCTCCGACAAGCTCCCCAGTAGTTGCATTCGAGAATCTGGGGGTGCCAAGGATGTGAATTCAGACTCAGTAACAGGTACTCGCAAAGTCAAATCCTTGATTGACAGATATGACAACGGGAGAATCCACTCAGAGAAGAATGCCGACGCCGATTTGGTAGTGTAATAATGATACTGTAGCAAATCCTGGAATTGGCGGTGCTTATAGAGATCCTGTGTTACATGTTAGCCAAAATCACTTTGACACCTCAACGTGGCCATACCTCAATTTTGTGGTTCCAGTATTTCTGGAACTCGGCATAGCCCTTCAAGTTGACATCCAGGCCTTCTTTGCTTCCGTCGGCCTCACCCAACATCAATCCTTGTCGACACACTTGCCAGTACCCTGGCAGCGTCTTGGCAAGAGAAAGATAAACATATCTATGACTGAATCGACTTTTGACACGCTTTTCCAGCATCTCGACCACGTCCATACGCGTCGTGCATCCTAGCACTGCAATTGGAGCTTTGCGAGATTGTGCGATATCGAAGAGATTGTACAAGAGTGTCTGACGAGGGTGTGTGGCAAACATGTCGAATTCGTCAATGATAAAGACCACAGCTTGCGAGGTGACCCCTTCGTCTTGGCCAAGAATTTCAGATGGATGAGAGAGAAGTGCAAGCAGTGACGCCATTGTATCCGCATAATTTGACTGTCAAGATTTAGTACTGATCATGAATGGGCAATTGGTAACTCTTACTCTATTGAGGAGATCGTCTTCGACTTGCATCTCCTTACCAAGCTGGCGCCAAATTTCTCTGAGGGCAAGCTTATCATCTGTGTGGATGAACCCATTTAGACGGACTACGTGGAAATCCTGTCGGTGCTCTTGCGATAGATCCGTGATGGTATTCTCGACCAGCTGTCTCATGTTAGTAGGGGGAGCATCAGAAAGGTCATGACACATACCGTAGACTTGCCGCTTCCTCTTGGGCCAATAAGGAGCATTGAATTACCTTCTCCTGCCAATACAGTCTGCTCGATAAGCTGCCGGACTTTGTCGCTGGCCTCATCTTGGCCAAACATGCGAATCCGACGGCGTCCAGCACACCGATCTAGCAACACACGTTGCATGGCACCGAGATGACGATCCAGATTTGGAATATCAGGAACATCGACAGTCGGTGGAGCTAGGGCAGAACTGAGTCCAGGCTCGGGCTTTGGGGTCTTCAAAATATCTTCCTGGGTGCACGATTTGCAGAGCCAATCGCCTTCGGGAATCTCTGGTAGCTCGTAGCACTCCTGATGTACTGCAAAATCGCAGTTGTCGCATAGTACAATTTCGTTTGGTGGCTTAGAATGCGGCTTTGCGCAAATGCCGCAGGTAATGCCATCGTCGGGTTCGTCAAGCTTCTTTGGACGACCAGGCTTTCTGGCGTTGGCACTGCGTGGAATGTGGTCAAAGAGACCGTTGCCATCAAACGTCACGCTTTTGCTCGGTTTGGGCCCTCTCTTCTTCGTAGGAGTGAGAATACTCTTAGGAGAGTTGGCAGCAACGGGAGAGAAGAGTCGATTCTTCGTTGGCGTGTCGATTGGACCAGGTAACGAGACACTATCGCTAGCTGTAGGTTCATGGCTGGTTCCATTTGCCGCCGGTGGAGGCACATCCGCGCTATTTTCCAGCCTCCTTGCGGTAGCCGGTGAAGCCTCCGGTGCAGCCTCCGGCACAGGGACTGGGACTGCTTTCTTCCTCCCCCTAGGCTTGGCTGCCGGCTTTCTTGGGGGCGGAGGTTTGCTCGCGGCAGCCTTTCTCGCGGCAATGGCTTGACATCGCCTTGGTCCCACTTCGTTCCTTTCAGGGCCTTCAATTTTATCGCTGGCCGTGAGCTGGGTAGTCGTATTTCTATTCGCGCGGGAGGGACGGCCGTTATACGTGTTTGTGTCGACATTGGGGCAACGGGGGCAACGTTCACCGGCGCTGGTGCGGCCGGCAGTTGCGGCTGAGTTGATGCCATACCTGAATCGAAGGGCTTGGTCTCCTGCTCAACGGGTGGAATATTTTCCTGGCTGCTATTCGTCTTCAGTAGATTGTTGCCAAAAACTCCAGAGAGCGCAGCGGCAATCGTGCCAAGCCGGTTTCGCGGGCTAGGTCCATCTGATGTCGCATCGTCAAATTTCCGTCGCTTCAGCTCCAAGTCGGCATTTGGCGGCGAGAGCGTGTCTGTTTCATCTCTAGATCGCTTGCTTCCATTCGCAACAGTCGTATCCTGAGCCATGGCTGTGGTCGTGGCTCTTACGATGACAACGGTCGCGACCCGGGCATGGTTTGGCAGATCTTGCTGTGCGGCAGGGAGTTTGGTGTGGGAGACGCGATGAGACGCGGTTGCCTTAGTGCCACTTTACGCGGTGCTACACATTCTGTGTGGGGCGTCGTGACTTGGTTGGCTGCACAACAGTGTCAAGAGGAGAAAGTCTAGAGCAAATTACTATTCATTTAATTCATTTATAGAAAATATTTACTGCGGCTCCTAGAAAGTCTGTTTTTGCGACATCGTAGATAATATTAGCTCGTGAGCGAACTAGGCAGGTCAACCATTTCGTTACACAATACAAACCCCACTTACAGAGCAGCATTCCTAACCTCAGTCAGTCCTGTATCTTACATCATCGTCACCTCGCCATCATGTCGAGCCAAAATGAGGGTTTGCCATTCTACAACGTCCCTGGTAGCTCAGGATTCCGTCTTATAGAGATTCCTCCCGAGATTGAAAAGTTGCTGGAAGGCCCTGGTGCACCGGTGTACGCAATCCTCCGAAACCCATCCTCAACTAGAAATAGAGCAACTGCGGCTAACATTAGCAACTCAGGCTTTACTTGGAGCCTGGTCCCGATGATATGGCCACTCTTCGCAGCCCAGAATACACGTACAATCTTAAGCAGAAGAACACCTCCAACGGCCTGTTTCTCATCAAGCCATATACGTCTGACGACTCGTCTTCTCAGCAAGGCGTTGCCGCCATTGCCACTATCAAAGAGACGGTTGAACTTGAGCGCGTGAATAAGTTGCTAATAAAAGAGAAAAACCCAACCACACAAAAAGCTGGCAAATGGCACGAGAGATTTGGTCGCGACAGGTAGCAAATAGGATCGCGGTCTCCCACAGCCCAAAGTGGTGTCTCACGTTGGTGTTAGGTAGCCTTGTCATTTGGGGAGCAATTTTTCATGGCTTAAATACTAATGTTTACTGCACAAAGCACGGCTGATGCAAGTGAATATTTCTGAGACAGTGTTTTGCCAAGTTGAAGCACAAATTGGTGCCCCCAATTAATGCCTCCATTGAGCATAGTATTCCTTTCATGGGCACCCTCCCCCAAGAGCGGAGTAAAATTTATACATCTAAATATAAAGTCTTGCTCTCAATAAGGTCCCCTCGTAGTTACTCTTCATGCTCCAAGACTAGATCACCATCATCATCTACTTCATTTTCATTAACAACCGGGAAGAAGTGCGAGATTCTCGGCTTGCCAGCATCATCCTCCCCCTCATCCTCTTCGTATCCTTCTGGCAGGAAGCCGCCCGCCATATCTTCATTACTATCCATTGCAGGAGGCTCAGGTGCGCCAGCGGGAGCAGCGTTGCTGCTATGACCGAACACAGAGACTTTGTCGTCAACGTTGCCGTATTCCTCGCGAATTCTCTTCACGATTCGCATGCCCGTGATAAACTTGCGCCACTGTCCCAAAGCAGCTTTCCGACGCTTTTCATCTTCTTTACGCAGTCTCTCGGCCTCGTCTTGCTGCAATTGTTCCATAACCATGTCGTGGTTTTCTTCGGCAATTACGACGCCTTGAATCACTGGTACCGCCATGCGGTGGCCGAACTCGAAATCGACCACAGCCTCCGCGTAATCAATACCAAGCTTCTTGCACACACGCACTGTTCCCTTGAACGGTACATGGACAGCACCTTTGGGACACATATGTTCGGCGAAGAGGTCGATGTTTCTGGTAGCGAGGTTAGTTGGCGGTAGGCTCCATAAGGTCTAAACAACTTACCCATATTCGTTCTTAGGTATAACGCCGTCCCTGATAGGATCTGGGATAATCCAATCCGTTTGGTCATAGCTGTATAGACCTTGCAAAACTTTTTGTCCGGTCGCTGCTTCTGCCTCGATAAGTTCACGTCGGCGATTGGTGGTTGCCGCGCGATACGGCACACGCTTCAGCGGTTCCTCTCCATCTATCGGGGCCCGACCTTGCTTATGCCAAGTTTCGGCGCTCTTCACGTTCAAAACATCGGACCTTAGATACACATCCTCTTCATCCGTGTTTCCTTTGGCCTTGTTTTTGAACTTTTTGGCTGCTGTAGCGCCTGCTCGTAGAGCCTCTTCGCGCTTCAGATGTCTCTCGAGCACGAACTCTTTCGACTGCTTATAGTACTGCAAAGTCTCTTCGCCTTCTTGTACAATTTTTTTCTCCGGCTCAGCGGGCTTCAAATCTGCATTTTCTTCCATTTCGTCAATATCCGTGATGGGGTGCTTCTTATCGCCGCGCCTATAACCGGAGATAGCTGACTTAAACCAGTCGTAATGCTCGTGTCTGTAAACTTTGCCGTGTTTATTGTAAATCGGTATCTTCTGGATCGGATATCTTGTGCCTTTGGTGCGTCCTGGAAAAATTTGTTTCTTGAGATATCGAACGGTGACATCTTTTGCTGTGCCATCAGGAGAGTATGCAATGACATATGCCATTATCTGGCGCGCAATATCGGCTTTTGCACCTCGGGGTTCGAGAGACTCGACAAGCTCACGGTTGGTAGCTACCACGCCTTTTACAATCGGGTCGATGGACAGAAACCTGCCCGTGACTGGAGATAATACCTCGGTCCAATAATTTGCATACTCCATATCTCCGTCAATCTTGACCTTTGGTTGCTTCGGCAACTTCACAGGTGTCACTTGTAGTTCTACCACAGACTCATCATCTGAGTCTTGGTATTCGAGCTCTAGCTCTGTGTCTTTCACTGGTTGCTTGCCCTTTGCGTTCTTGGGTCCCGCTCTTTCAAGTTTTGCCTTGTCAGCCGGTTTCCCTTTCGTTTTCTTCTTTGGGGTAGTCGCTGTCGTAGCGCCTGAGTCGCCATCTACGCGTTCAGCTGCTGCATCCTCCAGCTTGGTCCAAGAATAGCCAAGGCACTGTAAGTTCGCGACAAGACGGCTCTCCAGGCCAAGTCCACGTAGAAGTGCGGTAAAGAGATATGCACCCACGTCTCGACTTCCCTCACATCGCGAGGCGCATCGTCGGAGGTCATCGATGTTTTCCATTCGCTCGCCAAATTTATTTGCATCTTGCTCTTCGTCCGCGTATGCTTTTGTCAAACGATCAAGGCGCTCTAATGCCATATAACCCCATTTCCGCAGTCCAGGCGTAGTTGTGTGGTATCGTTGCTTCCACCATGACATCAGACTCTGGCCGAGCCGAAACAAAGGATCTCCATTGCTCATGTCGGGAACCCCTTCCTCAAGCTTTTTGGCATTGCTGCCCCAATCTCTTCCTCTCGCATTGGCGCGGCTTTTCCGTTTTCCGTTCACTTTGGTGTTCTTTATCTGTACCAGCCCACTTTTCTCCTGCCATCTGTCGAATTCATCCCACATTCTCGGTGGAAGATGTGAAAGCATAATAGCTTGGAGCTCTGGGTCACATAGCCATGAGTTTCTCACAGCGTTGTGCCATAGGAGGCACAGAACATGGAGACGATGGGTAGCGTTGCGCACCAACCTCTCTCTCTTCGATGGCCCTCTCTTCTCGCCGAATGTATTGGTCAACGAGATTCTATCGTCCCGCACAAGTGTCAATTCGAGATCTTCTGTGATATGAGGCATATCATCTGAGGGCAGTTTGGGGGCTACCACGTCTTCGAATTCAGCGTCATCATCGTCATCTTCATCCTCCTCTTTGACAGGGGCGTGTTTTACGACGGGCACATCTTCGAATTGGTCGTCAGAAAGTGATGAAAGAGAACTACTTTCATCATCCGTGTTATTTGAAAGAAACGCAGAAACTGCTGGGGCTGAATTGGAGGCAGTCGATGCATCCAGATCATCGTAAAGCGTGGGCTTTCGCTTGTTCCGCAGTTTGGCGCCAGGTGATGTGCTGCGCAGGCGCTTGCGTGGTACGTGCGGTGGCATAGTTATGCCCAAGGTGCCTTATTTGACATTTTACCCATTCTGATGATAAAGGAGGTGGGGTATTGCATTCCATGATTTGTAAGTGAAGGCGCGAGATAAGTCAACTCTAAGATGAAAACGCGAGGCGGCGCCAGTGCACGTGACGTCATTTACACCAATGGTACTGCCAGCGTTTTTCATAATCCAACGAATGAAAATTTGATAAAATTCGAGCCAAAGAAGAGTGGGATTCTTGACTATGCTTTTTTCGTTGCACAAAAAGTGACATCTTGCAGGCGTGCGGGTGAGTGGCTGCAGTCTACCATTCACACTTTACTGCAAGCCAGGGTAGCCTTGCCGTTAATGTGAGAACACAAGTCACAGCTTTGCCAGCTGGAGCTCCGCCCAAAATTCCCTACTGGCCATTCTGGCACGACTTGCGGGGAGCTGAACGTTGGCAATTGGTGCAAAAATTTCTATTGGGCAATTTTGGTCCAAATAGTCTCTATTGAGCTAGTTTGAATTACTAGAAGATTGTTAGTGGTATCCCAGCCAAACAACAAAACGCCACGGGCAATGTCTATATAACCGCCCATCTTTCCCGTATTTCTGAACTCTGCTCAGGTTCACTCTACGTCTAACATCAATTATACAAAATCATTTCAAACTCCCAATCTAAAATATGGCATCTACACCATACGTTGGCAGTGGTCCTTACTGTTATGCTAATTCTTTCGCCACGGTTCTTGGAGCCAAAGCTCCTTCCACCGCCGTCGTTGAGTTTGCTACCTCGTCTGCCTTTGGCATGGAGGTTATCAATGTCCCAAAGGCACCTGTCGTGTTCTTTGATCCATATGGCTGGGATCCACTGCAGAGCTTTGATGATGCTCTGAAGGCCATGGGCTGGCGCTGCACTGAGGTAATTGGCAAAGATGAGCAAGAAGCTCTTAGCTCTCTGACTGATGCCCTGCGTGACGGTCCTGTCTTTGTTGGGCCTGTTGAAATGGGACTTCTGAAGCACCAGCCCAATGCTCGTGGTCCTATCGGTGCCGATCACTACGTCGTGGTACTCAGCATCGAGAATGACACTATCCTTATGCACGATCCCCACGCTCACCCATACGCCACTATGCCTGTCAAGGAATTTCTGGCAGCTTGGAAGGCAGATTCTCTGGGATATGGCAAATCATACACCATGAGAACGAAGTTTGAGCAACTTGAAGTTCTTACCGAAGAGGAGGTAATCAGACGGTCGATCCCTAATGCACTCAAGCATATCCGTCTACAGGCCCCCGGGGTCAGCGATATGCCACCCGGTTCGGCTGCCAATGAAGCAGCGACAAAATGGCTCTGCGATAGGATTGAAGTCGGGTTATCTTCATCAATGCGTGCTCCCTTGGTGTATTTTGCAGTGCAGGTGGGCGCTCGACGAAGCATCGACGCTGCAACTTGCCTCTCCCGGGTGGGCTACATTACATCTGCCGCTGTGATGGATAGAATTGCTCGCACTATCGGAGCTCTGCAATATCCCTTGACTCAGAACCAAGATGAGATTGCAGTGACTATTTTGCAGAAGCTTGGGCCAATGTATGAAGAATTGCGCACTGCTTTGGAAACAGAGGCGGACAAGAACACTTATCATTAGATACGCTCCATCTTCAGAATGCAAATCGCTACCGCGATAATGAAATTCAAGTGGCTCTCACATCTATTTACAAGGAAAAATGAAACTCCCGCTATGCAAAACTCTAGGGCTCGATAAGATCCGGAGCCCGGCCAACTCCTCGCAAAAGCACAACCGTATTCCCACTCTGCAATGACGCTCCAACTTTCTCAGTAAACTCCAGCACCCTACCCCCTTCCACATGAAATACTCGTAGCTTGTCGCGCTCATCTGAGCTCTGGTTGTTGACATTCTGCACCTGCAGCTGCTTTGCCGCGGCATCCAACACCCTACCAACCACCCAGTCCTTCGAGAAGAAGAACTCACCCTTGGGGAATTTCGCCTTTGCAGTTTCAGCCTCCGCCTCGACATACAAATAGACGCGCTTATCTACAGGGAGTTTTTCGTCTCCCTTCGCCGATTTCTTCAGCTTGTTGACGGCGATCAGTCTAGCAGAGGTAGAACTTGGCTTCGGCTTTGGCAGCGCTCTACCTGCCTGCTCCTTCTTTGCGGTTCCCCATGCTCTCAGCTTATCAAAGGCTGATTTAGTCTTTTTGGCAACATCATCAACCTGCACAAGCCGCGACCCGAGGGGTGTCAAATTCTTGCAGTTGTGGTCCTCTCCGAGGCGATGTTTGAGGCAGTAGTCGTGTTTGCAGGTCTGGCAGTGTACGCCTGGAGTCAAGGACGTTCCTACCATGGTTTTGCAATCTGGCGACGCGCATGGTTTTTCGTAACTCTTATCCCTCAACGTATTTCCACCAGCGCCGCCTATCGACGGTCTGTTGAGCTGGGCAAGTCGCCGGCGTTCGGCCCAGGCACCCGCGTTTGCGCATTTGTGCGCCGTCTCAGTGCGGTGATCCAGGCAGAATGTTCTGCTGCAGGACTGGCAGTAGAAGGGGAGAAAATCGAGTTGGTTGCAGTATTCATATTGGCAGTGCTTGCCGACTAACGTGGCATCGGTCCTGTCTCTCATGACGTAGCTTTCTTCAGGTGCATCGGGACCAAGGGACGCCATCTTAGCGAGATTCGGATTTAATATGCTTTAAATAATAAGATTATGGTCTTTTTTGCCACGGTTTCAAGCTATAGCGGCCAACGCGCGTGTAGGCAGAAGTCGTTGTGATGTGGTGCTGACCAACGTGCGGCGAATCGTCTAGAAGCGCCTGCCACCAAGTGTGGCGATGCGGTGCAGAGTGGAACAGGGCCGCGCCAAGCCCGCGTAGGCCGCATTAGGCGACAAGCAACACGTCATTTCCATGTGTATTCCACGAAAAACATGGTTTCATTATCCTTGCTTTGATTTGAACGCAAGTTCTTTTATCGCTTTTGCCTTTGCATGACGAGAGCGGCTTAAGTGCCACCGTTTTTGCCTTGACGCGCCAGCCAAACTTTGATCTTAATCACCTGCAATAGGACAATATCCGCAAAGCACCATCTGCAAAAGCAAGTTACAAATGATTTGAATCGAGTATTCTATGATTTCATGAGTATAAAAATGTAATAAATAGAGTTGAGCGCTATATTCCAAAGACAGAGACAAAAAGAAGAAAATCGTGACCTCTCCAGGGTAGTATCATACAACTTAATCCTTCTTTACCTTTCCGAGCTGGTCCTCTCTTCCAGTTACAGGCGCATTGCCCACTGCTTGCTTTCCTCCAAAAGTTTCAAAGCCCTTGTGGAAGACGTATTCCACGGCCTTCTCCACAGGTTCGTCAAACATGGACGGCAGGAAGGGAACGACAGAGAGACCCAGACCAATGGGTGCCCAGGTTCGGATCGTCGCGTTCTTGGCATTCTTCAGAGCTCTTCCAGAGTAACGGACGACGCTGTGGATTGTGAAAGCCGGCAGTCCCATACTGGCAATAGCCTGGAAAACACCTCGCTGCACCATGACGGTCCTGTAGTCCTCAAGTGGCGGGACGACACCAGGCGCTAGCTGCTTCTTTTCTGTCGCAGGAAGACCGCTAATCTTTTGTTGATGCGGAGTAAGCTCCATCTGAGGGTTGAGAATTCTCTGGTTCTGAACCCAGGATCTGTAACCTTCGTGACTGACATCACCCAAGAGGTACAGCCACGAGATGCCGTAGGCAGCGCGCACCACCTTGGGGTGGGCAACGGGGCGGAAGGATTCGCCAATATCAGATGTGTAGGCTACATATCGATGCGCTGAGAGCATAATCGTTCGTAGGCGGGTTGCGTAGGCGGCATATCGAAGGTTGGTATCCGTAGAATCCGGGCCACTAAGATAAGGTCAGCTATTGCATCGAGCGTCAAGTGGTAAGGGGAAGAAACCACTTACTTTCCCTCCTTAACGTCATCAAAAAAGCTGCTGTTGTCCGCATTGGCCTGATCGACAATCTTTTGCAGGTTTTCGGGCAATTTTTCTCTCGGCGGAAGCTTGTCGACATTGTCGACCTGGGTGCTAGAGTTGGCGCTGGACGCCTTCTCGTCCTTGGGCGTTTCCGATTTACCCCACCAAGGCATTTTCAAAGAATGATGACGATCGGTTAGAAATTAGACAAGTTAAAAGCAAAATAACAGATAATTATGGAAGAAGAAGGAGCTTTTAATTCGGTAGAGCAGTTCGGTGCATCATCGACCTTAGCGGCGCTCGGAAGCTTGCTAGTCGGGGCGCCGAAGTATAGCCGCGTTACGGGCCTGTGTTTCCAGGCGTACCGGCTCTCGAAATTCTGACCTCTCCACCAGCACCCCCGACCTTCAGCATCATTCAATTGATTCGCGACCCGACTTAATCCCATCAATTCGTTTTCCGAAAGCATATTCAAAATGGGCGGCTCCTACACCATCGCTGGTCGTCAAGTTGGCGGTCACTACGTATGACCAACCCCCCTTACAGGAGACATTTAGCTCAAGCAACTGCCTCCTGCGACGCCGCAACCAAAACTGACAAAACATCACAGCTTGCCATTGGCTGGCTCACCACCTTCTTCGGCGGCATCTACTACGCCACCTCTGGCCCCAAGGCCTCTCCCAACACCATTGCTACCCCCCCNGATCAACGCTGCTAGCACCGAGGAGGCCGATTTCATCAAGTGCGACATTTCCCTGCCGACGCGGTCAACAATTGACACGACTTTGCTAACCCCCGTTATAGGAAGTTCATGGAGGACGCTGAGAAGAAGGCATAGGCGTTCTAGCGAGGAATTGGGTGGAACATTGTACGACGCGATGTATATATAGAGCTGGCACTCGCAGCTACGCTCGATCTTGCAGTCGAGCGAGACAGCATTTCGGCGCTTCAATTAATGCGCAGATTTTCTTTGTCGATCAGAGCAATCGTGATGGTGCTGTCGTGAATTGTCGATCATGTGATTAACTACAGGTCTCGAACTGGAAGGCGGAACCGAAGCGACAGTCCATGTTAGAGGGGTCTTGCCGCCGACGAGCGAGCTTTCAAAAGATGCGGCACAAGCTCCGTGACGATTCCACAGCCCGGAAAAGCATCAGCGCTGCGCAAAGCGTTCTTATGTGCTATAGGACACCGTGGGGGCAGACCCCATGATATACCCAGTCGGCGGAAGCACGTCAACCTATGCTAGGTAACGAAACAGACGTTCGGAGAACGCCTATTCGGTTCAAGGGTCAATTGAAACATCTTACACGGCACAAGGTCCTTCTGGCTGCAGATCAGATTGCTGCTAGAAATACTGTATCCCGTTTCAACCCAAGGCTCGTGCAAACTCGGACCACTACAAAGCCAACGTACCTATTCAGCCTATTCTTGATGCTGTGAAGCACTTCAAACTAGCTAGCTATTGCATAAATTATAATGCTAGCATTGGGTGTAACAGTTGAACTATGCATCTGTTTCTCAGCTCTGTATCTGGCAGTTTTACCCCCCAATGCGTAGGTACAACCTTATCGCCGAGCTGATTAAGTAGCAGGTTTCCAATCACAGCCCTATTTCACTTTATAATATCTGAAAAAAAAAACGAAATTAAATCTTTGCTTCAGATGCCATGCAACACGCCTACGGTTGTTTTTATGCGCTCTCGAATAACCAGTATTGAGTCGCCCCTCTTAGCGCAAACGCCCGTAGTGCAATTCTGGAGCAACAGCGACCCTGGAAATTTTGCACATAGCAAGAACAAGCGGCAAAACGGTTTGCGCAAGTCACGTGCCACCAGCAAAGTGGCGGGCCCCGGACAGAAGCATCATCTCCTTAGACGAAAATCCTGCTACAGCCACTCTTCGGATACAACGATTGCAACAACCGCAGCTTCCCACCTTGGTATAGCTACAAGCTGGACCATGTCGGACGACACCACCGACCCAGCTCTGGTCCCAGACCCAGCTCACGACATTTCATTAACACCAAGCATCGGGCCCAAAGAACGACACTCACTGACGCTCGACCAGCGTCGTGCACTGCGAAGATGGGCCAACAGCCAGACTATTCGGCCTTCACATAAGGCATGCATAGATTGGTTCTATGCCCAATACGGGCAGATGATTAGCCAATCCACGGTGTCGCATTCGCTTTCACCCAAATACTCGAGACTGGACGGGGACAACCCGCAGCTGTCCGGTTCGCGCCTGCGATTTGGCAATTGGCCAGACGTTGAAAAATTAGTGCTGCTGTGGTACCAGCAAGTACAAGCTTCAGGGCGTCAACCGACAAACGACGAGCTTGGTGAAAAGGCAAAGTCCATTTTCAATCAGCTACCGCGCTACCGTGAAGAAGCTGCACCCGAATTCTCACCTGGCTGGATCCACAGATTCAAGAAGAGATATGGCCTCCTCATCCGCCGACAGCGCCGCCACGCGGACGGCACCTTGAACCCCGCCGAAGACATCGAATACTTGTCCGATTGCGTGCCTCGTTTCATGGCGATTGCGTCGGA
>JANAKD010000475.1:0-18309 GCA_027627215.1 Lecanicillium saksenae | reverse complement strand
GGCGCGAGCGGTCCAGGGCGCCGATGCCAACGGCTTTGCGTGACATGGCTTACGTGGGTGTGCTTGATGCAGTTGCGATTGTAGGAGAAGATGGAAGTTGGAGTGGTGGGAATATTATGTCGTGGTTTGGGACAAGTGACATGTTGGCGGGGCTTGAGCTTGTGTGGCGGGGTACGCCGGCGTTTGGACTACCCATCGAGACGAGCTAGGTACGTGGTAGGGGCAGTAAATGGCTGTTGTACGAATGGAAACGATTAATGAATTAGAGCGGGAGTTCTGCATCTGTTGATGGATACTGTGCTTGCCATTTTAACGGATAGACAGAATCAATGCCGTCAGCCACATGCTGCACTGCGAGACGCTGTATCACAGTGTTTGGTGCATGTGTCACCCACTAACAGCTGTCGCATTACAAGCCTTTTGTGGTGCAGCAAAAGTGGGATGTCGCAATATCGAATTAGCAAGCATTCAGCCGCGGGAGGCAAGGCCATGGAAAGGGGTCTCTCAATGATACGCAACAAGCGGAAAATGCAAACATCAATAATTTCATAGTTCAGCTTGTTTGCCACTATTCCATTCATTTCCATGTGCACCTACCAGTGCAGCCCACCGCAGCAGTGCTACCTACGCCCGACTTGGGAGCCTGCTGTGGCTGTGGAGCCGCAAGGTAGCTGCCGGCAGTTTCCATGTCTCAGCATTCACGGTCGCATAAGGTGCAAAGAACAATCTACCCGGTTACGTTGGCACTACAGTAGCCCAAGGCTGCGTGGCTACCTACATATTATTATACCTTAATTAACTTGGTGGCCCGCTGACTGACAGACGGGATCAGCGAAGCGGGCAAGCATCCAGCCGGGCGGCACTAGCCTTTCACAGATAGCGATACAGCATAACCCCACTACAGATTTTCAACAGGCGGTCCCCTCTAAAAAAAAAAGGCGCCCGTCTCGCTGCGTTGCGTTTTTCTCGTCGTTCATACAACCAATTTCCGCCATACACATAAAAATAGAAATGGCCGACAGTTTCCCAGGTGCTGGCGCCGAAGGCTCGGTCGAGATTGACCTCTACGGTATGCGCAAATTTTTCACCACCGCTTTTTCCGCGCCGCTCCCGCTAACCAGGCACTGCGCCCTCCTCCAGAGGTCCTCTCCATCGAAAAGACTGCCTCCGGCGACGAGATCAAAAAGGCCTACCGCAAGGCCGCCCTCAAGTACCACCCGGACAAGGTCCCCGAGGATCAGCGTGAAGCCTCCGAGGTCAAGTTCAAGGAGGTCACCCGCGCCTACGAGATTCTCGGCGATGAAGAGAAGCGCCATCTCTACGACACACACGGCATGGCCGCCTTTGATCCCTCGCGCGGCGGCCCCGGCGGCCCAGAGGCCGACCTCAACGACATCCTCTCGCAAATGTTTGGTTTCAACATGGGCGGTGGCCCCGGCATGGGCGGTCCTGGCATGGGTGGCCCGCGTCGCCCCCGCAAGGGCCCCGACGAGGAGCAGGAGTACAAGGTGACGCTCGAGGAGCTCTACCGCGGCAAGACCGTCAAGTTTGCCGCCAACAAGCAGGTYCWCCTGGCCTTCGGTGAAGGCCTTGTCGAGGACGTCCCTGGCCTTGGCGCGGAGCTTGATCTTGGCCTCTTCCACGGTCTCGGCGTCTTCGTTGCTGTTCATGGCCTTGATGAGATCGTTTTGCTCCGTATATGCTGCAACACATTGCTTGTTAGTTACGCCAAAGTCTGGCTTCTCTGTGCTTGTATAATAGAGGCAAACTCACGTTTGGGCATCGCTCGTTCCTTGTTATCCTCGTTGAACTTGACAATGTCTGCAGTGCTACTGACGTTGCAGTCGTCAAATTGTTGGAGAAATTTGGGCAGGCAAATGTTGTTGAATTCCCAGTCTGGCCGTCCTGGTTAGCAAACTGATATCGGTCGAATTGGGAACCAGCCTGCACTCACGGGCTAGAGAAATCCTATCCGGAAAGCCTGTGAGATCGGGTAGGTCAAACGGATACTGCAGAGAGCACCCGTTCTTCCGTAATGTCTCTACCATTGTCTCGTACTCTTCGACCTGTACGGTATGTTAGACTCGCCACTCTCGTCAAACCCATCGCACGTTCGCCATACCATGTTCTCCGCCGTGCCTGGATGCTGGCGACACATGGACTCGTCCAGCGTCCACTTCCGCGGGTCGACTATGCCGACCGACAGGCCCTCCCAAGATCCCATCTCCGGCGAGTCGAAATCCTTTTGCAGCAGCAGACCCCGCCCAGCGCGCGGACGTCGGCCGCCGACTTGGCCATGGGCCCNGGGGCTGTCGTAAAACTCCGTCATGCTGTACATGCCCGTCGTGTCCTGCGCCCCGACCGTCGGCTTCAGCCCGTACAGCGCGTTTCGGCTCGTCGGCGTGATGATGGAGCCAATCGTCTCGGTTCCCATGGCCAGCGGCGCGAAGCCGGCCGAGAGGGAGACGCCGGAGCCCGTGGATGAACCGCCCGGGGCCTGCCCAAAAATTCGAAAATTAGACAGGTTGACGAGAAATTCAAGTGCGGGTTTCACTTACCGAGTGGCCGAGAATCTTTTCGTCGTCTTCGATGACGCGCACGTACGGCGAGAGCGTCTGCCCTCCGTGCGCGGACCAGCCCGGCATCATGTAAGTCATCTTCATGCCGCAAAACTCGGTCATGTTGGACTTGGCCAGGATGATCAGGCCGCCGTCAATCATCCTCTGCACAATGGCGGCGTTTTTTCTGGCCTTGGCCCCGACGAGTGCCAGGGATCCGCACGTCGTGCTCATGCCCAGACCGGCCGCCGTCGTGAAGCAGTCCTGTCGTCCGCTGGGTTAGCCGCGCGCCGCCTCGAGTGCTACGCTGGAAATCAGCATGCCAACTATTACCTTGAGGATGATGGGAACGCCGTGTAGCGGCCCGCGCAGCTTGCCATCTTTGCGTTCCTGGTCCAGCTCCTCCGCGGCGCGAATGAGTTTGTCGCGCGGCGGCCGCGAGATGAGCGCGTTGAGGTCAGGGTTGTGCTCGTCAATGTGCGCAAGGTACGCCTCGACGATCTGGACGCTGGTGATTTCGCCATTGGCGAGGCGCTGCGCCAGCTCCACGGCATTGGTTGTTTGGGGGTTAAAGGGAAGGTTGGACATGTTCTAATCGCTCTGGTAGCTGAACTTTTTTTTTCTCGTCTTTTGTGTTATTTACGAATTGGAGATGAGAGAGCAATTGCGGCACTGATATCACATATAATGCGTGCCAGCAAATCCAGGCAACAGAATAGTATTGTCGGCTGTAGCCTCATTCGGCCAGGCGAGGCTAGGATGCGGAGACGACCCATGGCAAAATACTAGGCACCACGATTTTGGACGTTGACGGACGGTGATAATGCTTGCGGCCGGCGACATCTCCGATGATTTAATTTGCTTTTGCTAGCTGTCTCGTCGCGAACGCGTCTGTGGGGTTCATCTTCTCCCTCGCAGACACATGTATCTAGCTGGGGTTGTCGCGCTCTGTAGGTAATATGGTGTGCATGCTTTTGAGGCTCCGAGAAAAGACTGCAAAGGGGATAGTCCAGTGTATTATTTTTAGTCTCAGCCTAACGTACCGGAGCTGGACTTGCAGGGCGTCGCCTCACCCTCGATTGTTTCTCGCAACCTCCCTTGTAGCGAAGACGTTTGTCCAAGGTCGATGTTTTGCGCGAAAACAAATCCCGGGTCGAGGCTTAGCCCATCTGGATACGAGTTGACATCGTTCTCGCAGTCTTGGTTCTCTTCCAGGTTCGGGAAGCTACCTGGCTCCCGTGACGCCGAACAGTGGATCACAAAAGCTGCCATGCTGACCCCGCGAAATGGCCCCGTGCATCTTGGAATGGTCACTCCGTCGATGCCGATTACCCTTGTGGCAATATATCGTGGTTATGATAGCACATTAGGATATAGATGAATGGCAATAACGAACCATGATAGGCAACCTGCGGCAAGTCGTATTGCCAAAAAAAACTCCATGTTATCACTATACGCATTGGCTTATAGCAGCTCATAATGATATATTGCGCTTTTGACATCTACCATATTCATTGGTATAATTCATTCTTTTTCACTCGATACTACTTGTTTCTGCTGCGTGACTGCCCCTCCGTGCATCATGTGTACTCGGTTTCTCGTTGCAATGCCTGCTACGTTCAGGCAGGGCCTACCTGCGCCTGCTATAAGGTTGGGAGATTCTCAGATTGAGCATTGTTTTGTGGGCTGTCAAGGCACTTCTTACAGTTCCACACCTAGTAGCCCTATGGAGGAGACCCTACCATAGCGACGTACCACCAGAGAGCACACTGACGTGAAGGTAGTGACCTTCTTACAAGCGAGTCCGCTGCTGGATGGACTCACGATGTACGACATCCACGCGCAAAACCATTAAGTTCATGCAGAAGCTCATAACTGTTAATTTTTTTTTTTTTTTTTAGGAAAATGCGGACTTGACGAAAGCGATGGCCGTTAAACACACGCCAACGCCGCCGTAGATCAATTGGGAGAAGCTACCATAATGTAGGACTCGAAAGTATAGAGCGTTGTTAGAAAGTATACGGGGCACGCCAGTGAAATCCGAGGTCTCTATACAGACATATCCCGGCGCATCACGTAACTAACCATCCCCTGTTCTAACGGCCTCATTGCCAGCATAGCTACCAGATATATGCTGAATATATATGCATTTGTTTTGTTCAGACCATCCCTTGTATTATACATTTCCCATTCCCAAGAAGCAACTCGGCACCTCGAGCCCATTGATCATATGCACACGCGAACATCCTCCTCCCGTCTCTAACAAAAGAACACATCTCTTGGCCAGCCTGTTCCCACTGTGACAGTTGCTGATATGCTTCCTCATCCATCTCGGAAGTTTTGATCATTGCTGTCTACAGTTGCCAGAGAGTTGTTGCAGATTCACAAAGGTCAGGTAGCAAGCCAGACAACTCACTCGCCCTCCTGGGCTCGGAGAGTGTCTTATTTTCTCTTTGTGTCGTGGTGGCCAACTCCTCCAGCCTGCGCGCCAAATCTGCGACTCCTGCCCGCCAAGGCACGGTACCCATGTCACAGTAGCAGAATTTGTCAATCAATTTACTAAGAGGTGAATCCATGAAAGGCAGCTCAGATGCAGCGCATTCATCTTAGCTCGATCATTAATCAGGAATCCAACTGAGGCTTATGGATACTGTGCGGCTGGGCGTTACAGTAGCTTGACTCAGTATAGGGTAGCTTGGAAGATGTTGACCCACGCAACGCCGCCTCGGCGATGGATTAAACTGTTCTTCCCGTGCAACTTGACTACTCAAGCTTCGGACACGGGTTTCTGTATACGTCCGTGTACAATTCATGCAAGATGTTTTAATCATATACTGCGTCTTGGCAGCAGCAGGAGGGCGCGTGGCACCTGTAGTGGCCACCTTTCCAGCTCAGCCCCAGCCCCCAGTCTTGAGGTGCGCCGTCTACAATAAAGGCCGGTCGAGCGCACTCGTCTTTCCATTTACTTTCAGTCTCTCGCCAACTTAACCGGACAAGCAATCATCAATCATGACTGTCGAGAGTGATGCAAACTTTTGGGATCGTACCGCCGAAAAATATTCCAAGAGCAAGGTCGGCGACCAGGCAGGATATGAGCAAACTCTCGAGAGAACCAGGGCCTTTCTGAAAGAGGGCGACAATGTGCTGGAGTTGGGCTGCGGCACCGGCTCAACCGCGCTTCTCCTCGCCCCTCGCGTGCGCCGCTATCTCGCCACGGACCTCTCCCCAGAGATGATCGGCATTGCGCAGAAGAAGGGAGAGGCCGCGGAGAGCACCACCGCCGGCCTCGAGTTTCGCGCGACGACAGCCGACCGCCTGGCGAAGGAAGCGTCCAAGTACAGCGTGATCCTCGGCTACAACTACCTCCATCTCGTGCGCGACACCGCCGCCACCCTGCAGAACATTCACGGAATGCTGAACAGCGGCGGTTTGTTCATCAGCAAGACCCCGTGCGTGGCTGAGATGAATCCGCTCATAGGATGGGTGGCTCTGCCCATTATGTATAGGTTCGGGTTCGCTCCATACGCGGCCTGTTTCACTGGGGCTGGTCTCAGGAGAGAGATTGTGTCAGCTGGATTTGAGATTATCGCCGATGAGATGCACGCTTCAAAGGGCAATGACAAGCGGCCGTTTATTGTGGCTCGCAAAAAGTAGCCGCCTGAAAGTGAAGAGAAGGATATAATGGACACGGCCTCGCTGCATTTTACAAGAGATGAAGCTGATGTATTATTCACTCGTTCTGAGCCCTAGTGGCGATTTGATTTCGCTAGCCTGACTTTGTATATGTATATGATTTTTTTTTTCAAATTACTAGTCATATACTAGAAAAGCTGGAGCAAAGTCTCCTTACTCCATCGCACACCGTAACAGCCTTGTCTGCGCTCGACGGAAATAGTGCAAGGATAGGTGCAGGTTTCATTCACCGACCGCCTACTCATCTATGGGGCGGCAGACGCTGAAGACCTCGGAGCATGTGCGTGATTGCGAGGCGACTCATGACCAGTTTGGGAATGGGTGCGAGGTGCGCGTGGTTGTCTCCAAGCCACACACAAAATTGGCTGCAAGAGCCCACGCGACCGAGATAATGGAACAGGCTACCTAGTTGAACAACAAATACACATATTTATTCTAGTACTGTCCGGAGTCAAACAAACCTTACAACTAGTCTGTTGGGGGGTCGAGCCGGCCATGCAGCCGGATCCTTCTCGGTCACGGTAGACGCTAAATGTGCAAGCCATGTCAAAGGTCCCTTTGTTCTTTGTTGAGATGGGCCGAACAGACTTGGAGATTCGTACCTGGCCCGGAAGAGACGAGTCAGTAGAAAAGGTGCTGCTGCTACACTAGGCGGTGGGTGTGGCCCCGACCGAAGCGTGTCCGAGAAGGTGGTGCGCCACAGGGCGGTGGGCTGGAAAGCCTTGCACGTGTTGGACGAGCGATTTTTTGTTTCCGTTTGTTGCTACGGACATTTTCCTGTCAAGAGACTCGGATGAAGATCAATCTGCCGCATCGGCGGTCTTGTGGACGCGCAGGGTGATTCGACAGTCATGGCTTACTGGGGAGGCAGCACTGGTTAGGGTAAAAGGGCGAAAGCGGACAGGCCTGGCCCCTTACCGCCGTGGCAATGGAAGCGCTAGAAAGATGGGAGAAGTTGGATTGCCCCGGATTTTGGATGCTGGGACACGGGGCAATGGGGAAGGGAACAAGGGGCTGCGGGTTGCGACGTTGCGTGCTTGTCCTGTTTGGAGCAAGGCTCGTGGGGCGGCGACATGCGGGAAGAGGCGCTAAAAAANTTACAGGGTGCCAACAAGTTAAACAACCAGAGGATTTGGGGGACAGGAACAGGGTCTGGTGTGGCGTCTGAGGGACACGGCATGCGAACCAGTGGTACAAATGCAAGGGAAAGACTTGAAAGTGAACTGATGATGACTTTTCGAGGAACTAGTGGCATGTCAGCGTTCAAGTAGCCGTCATCGAATGAGAGAGAGCGGTGGAGCGAGGCAGTGGCACGACTAACGAGGCCATGGCTGGGGGACGAATACGTAAAACAGGACAAAAGTGCTGCAGTTGTGGGAAGGCGGGAAGAGGTACCTGACCTAGCGCATGCATGGTGAAAAGCCATGTCAGCCTCGAGATGAACTTTTGGGAACAAGTTGTACATATACCTATTACGGCTTGATGGCTGGATGGGTGCGCCGAGGCAAGGTGGGGATGGGCTTAGTGAGAAGTAAGTGTAGTAACTTAGTGTAGTGTTGAGTTGACAGGTGTTGCACAAGGTTTGTGTACGATACGAGTAATCATGGGGATGGTCAGAAGAATGAATTGGTAGTACGACGGCAGATGAGAAAGCATGGATCAATAGAGTGACGAGACTTGTTTGTCGAGTAGAGAGATGGCCTTGCAGGGTCACATTCCAAAAGACCATGTGCCCTGGTTGGGGGATCCCGGTGACCAGAGATGCGCTGTAAATGCGAGGCAGGGCAGGAAACGACTGGAAACAAGCTGGAGAGGCGCCCCGCACTTTTTAGGTGCTTTTAGGTACTTTGGGTACTTTTAGTGGGCAGCAGATCCACCAGTGGCCTCAACCCCAAACTTTTGGCAGCACTACCTAAACCACCAACACACCACTAATAACCACTAATAACCACTACCTACCTAAGCCAAGGTAACCGCTAAACCACCAAGCCAGGCCTGTCCAGGCAATTCAGGGTCCTTTTTTTCGTGGGCCCCACCCCTGTTGAGCCTGTTGGAGCCCCCCACCACCTCCCTCACCCGCCGGCTGGCTTCCTTCTTTCGCCTGTCGTTTGCTTGTTTGCTCGTCACTTCATGACCCAAATTCCCATTTTCCCCTCATAACCTATCATCCCCCCTCCCCCCTCCCTCTCTCTCACCGATTTCTCGTCTCGTCTCCTTCTTCTTCCTTCCTCCAACAATCTCCCTCTTCTACGACACACTCTCCTCTCGCCAAATGGTTTAAACACGCACCTCCACCTGCTACAGTCCAGCAACCGGCCATTCCGGTCGTCGGCGGAGCATCCTACCCGTCCAAACCAACCGCTCGCACCCACACCACCACCACCACTACCACCACTTACAAAAGGCACGCGCAATTATTTCCGGGCACTGGCCTTGCAACAAACTTTTGAGCTCTGGCAAGCTCCCCTTTGAGCCGCGTCTCTCGAAACGGGACTCGATCCAACCCATCGAATTCAGCTACAAAAAAACCGCCGTCGATTCTCAACACAACGGCGTCCTAACCGACCACTCTCGCCACAAACTGCCTGCACAACACCACCATGGCCGAGATGCAAGAGACCCCCGGCGGTGAGCCCTTTCCTCCCCTCGCCGACGTCGCCGCCGGCAAGGGCAAGGCGATTGCGTCTGGTGATGGTGATGGTGATGAGGATGTGGTGGAGGAGGACGCTGTCGTGCCGACGCTGAGCGACGCGGATATTGACGAGATTAGCCTGTGGCAGCTCAACGGTCGCGAGATCAAGAATGCAGTCAAGATGGTGCGGACTTGGTGCGACCACAAGGGCTATGCCATGACCCTGGATAGGCTGGAGAGCGGTATTCGCGTGACGAACCCATGCGCGACAAAGAGCGCCGAGGTTGACAATGATCTCTATGAGTGAAGATGAGAGCTAGAAGCGTAGGCATCACACGGCGTTCATTGGCGTTTTGTTTCTTAGATACACTGGTTTGACAGAATTTGAATTGATTTGAACGCTCTATGTTTGTCATGATTCGTAATTATCTATAGTACAGTACCGCTGCATTACTCACTCTTCGTCCTCTCCCTCCAGACGCACCTCGTGGCCGCTGCCCTCGTACATGGCCAGCGCCGTTAAGCATCCCACTGCCGATACAGCGGCGACGCTCCACCACCCCCAGGCGACCATGCCAATGTCCAGACCATAGCCGTACCACCAGCCACCGACGACAGGTCCGATGGTGCGGAAACCAGCCGAGACACTTTGTCCAAGGCCGTGAATCGTACCGAGAACGCTGGGGTGAGGGCTGCAGTTGTTGAGCATGATGATGCTCGCAGGTAGGGTAAAGGTGCGCGCCGTCACAGCGAGGAACAGTACAAAGACGATGCCCATCCAGATCAACGGCCCAGCGGCGGCATCTGGCGCAGCACTGGATGATGGCAGGATGGCTAGGTAGGGCACGATAAAGTAGCACACGGGGAACAAGAATAAGAACCAGCGGAATGACCGCGTAGTGCCCAGACGTGCCTGCACAGGTGGGTAGAGCGTCAGCTGCAGACCCATGCCAATCATGCCGAGAAATGAAGTGGCGATGCCAACAGTGGAAGCCGGCATGCCGAGACCGCCGGTAAAGAGGAGTGGGAGGCTGCGCTTGACCGACGACGACGCTGATGGCTCTGTGATGTAGCGCGGTGTAGAGAGGAACAACGACCAGATATTACCAAAGGCGCCGAGGTGAAAGTCGTAAAAGGCGGTAGTTATGAGGGTGAAGATGACATTTCTCGTCCAGATGCGAGAGAATGGGAGACGGCCTGTGACACGACGGCGAGGCATTGCCTGTGGTCCTGGAGTCTGCTTATCAGAAATAGTCTCGAGTGCCGAGGATTCGCTGGTCGAGATGCGCGAGTAGCCAGCATTTGGCTTGGTGCCGAAAACAATCTGCTTGATTCGTTGGCCGACCGCAAGGCTTGGGTCGTGCAGGTCTCGTCTGGCAGGCGACGTCTACTGCCTGTTAGTGGACGGCTGAAAGAGCCGATAGACAAATACATACCTCTTCGAGGAACAGCATCACAATGGCTGTCACGAGGGAGAGCGCGAACACGTTCATGAGACTAGGCAGGGCGAATGGATATTTTTGGATCCAGCTGAATCCGAAGATGGCACCCGGCGCAAAGATGGCAGGCAGCGTTGTGCCGGCGGAAGCGAGCATGCCGCCCAAGACTTTACATGTTAATTGCGGACGAGAGGCTATTCAATTTGAAAACTTACAAGGACCCAAGATTCCAGCAACGTTGAAGCTCATGGGCAGGATGAGGAACGCTCGTGATTGATACTTCTTCTCCTTGATAATTTCCGAAAGCATTGTGCGGCTGCATTGCACCTCGTTAGCATGAAGTCTTGGTGCTAGGTTGCTTGCTCGGCGAAGCTTACATGACTCCTACTGTGCCATTGACTGCACCACCAAAGGCGCGCCAAAAGGCTGCCCAGAAAAAGGTCGTCGAAAATCCGTAGCCGAGACAGCTTACCGCGGTGCCCGCCAGGCCGATGGCAACGGCCCATTTGCGACCGCACCAATGCGCGTCTGCCGCCTTGCCCCAAAGCATCGCCGTCATGACCTGGGCGCCGGTGAAGCAGGCTTGCAGCAGGCCGGCCTGCTTGGAGATGGTGGCATCGGAGAGTGAGTCGTCCATATACTTGAGCTGGTAAAAGACGTAGGCTTGCATGGAGGCGACCTGCAAGAAATCGACAAGTCGGCACAAGAATAGGATAAGAAGCTGGTCCTTTCGCGGCAGTGAGGCCCATGACACCGGGCCAGGCTTTGCCTGCGGTGGCTGCTTCTCAACATCCTTTGTGGTTGTACTTCGAGACATGATGCGGGATGACGAAAAAGGTCTCGGGGCCGTGTTGTGCGAGACAATTACAGTAGCCGGGCGAGCTTGAGAGTTTGATCTCCGGTTGGTTGTTAGTGTGGCGCTTTGCCGTGCCCACGCAGGCTTGGATCTGGGGATCGATTCAAATCATGAAATAGCTCAACGGTTGGAAGATCAGAAATACACAAGGACGGTACGAGAGACCAAGAGGAGATAAACCGGGACTGGCGCGTTGTGAACACAGTTATCTAGGAGGAACGCACCCGTACGGTGTGGGATTCGGATCGTAGTAATGTAACGGCAAGACGTCACTACTCGGGTGAGTGCAGCGCTCTCTGCATTTGTTGCCGCTTACGAGAGACGTATCAACTCGGAACCACTGGCTGGAAGCAAGAGCTACCAGAGCTGTATTACTCGTAAGAAAGCCCTGGGCGCACTGCCCAGTGGGGTACTTGGCTCCCAGGTCCCATGCGTTCTCGCGTTTCTCAGCAGAGTTTCCAACGAGACCTTGGGGCGACCGCTTCTGGCCTGAAGGGGNCGGCGACCATCGCTCAGCAGGCCGGGCCAGATTGGCGCCACACCGGCGGTACCAGTCTCTCCATGTCGACAAAACAAGCTCCGACCCAGTGGGCTCCATTTGCTCCATGTGCTCCATGCCCGGCGGGGATCAGCCACCCACCATTGCACGCTACTTTGAGCCAAGCTCCAGGCTACCTTGCGTCTCCATACAACTGGGCGTTCCAAGACGTTGGGTTTGTTGGCGCACCCAGTGCCGTGCCAGTTGAAGAGGAGAAAGGCTGGCCGAAACTGATGGGGGCCGGTTTTCGCTGCGGTTCTCGCAAATGAGAGGCGCACACATGACGCAGCCGTGGATGCGCAAATAAAAGAAGCAGGCAAGAATATGGCAAAACGGCCGCAGGATGTGGGAGTCTGCAGTAGCTACCTTTTTTGGGCCGCCGACCGCCATACGCAGAATAGAGCTTCCAAATAGAGAGCTGACATCGCTGCAAGCTATTGTTTTACATGGGCTGTGCAGGAGGGTTACCTTGGAAATGGGCGCCGCCTAGGGACCGATAGAGCAGAGGGCAAGGCGTCAGATCGCACGGCCCTTGCTTTCAGCTTCCTCGCTTGCCAATAGCTTCTGGGCGGCGAGTCAAGAATCAGCGGGTGCTAATGGAGCGCGCCCGCTCTACTTGGTGCTCTCGATTTGGTGGCCAGGCGTTGGCGAAATCCGGTGTGGCTTGCTCTCGATTCTTTTCTCAAATTTACTCACACCAGCCATGTCAGTTGTAGCGACCCCTCATAGTGCCCGTTCATACTGTACACCTCTGTGCCGGGGAGTGCAACGAACATGGAAATTTAGCGTTTGACGCCATGCACGGAGACGGCGAGGGGAGCTGCGGTGGACACGAAAGCCAAGGTTGCAAGCCCACATTGGCAGGAAACAATGGGTAGGCGGCTCAATTGTCCTATTTCAGAAACATACATCGTCCTTTCTGCGTGGACATGATGCTCAAACCGGCAAACTGGCAGCGGAAGGTATGGAGATGTCGTGTACGTGGTGGGCCGGGAGAGAAGCTAATCAACAAAAGAACCACAATATAGCAATCACGGCAATAGTCACCGCTGCGATTCCGCGCTGGATGATGTTAGCGAGACCAGCATCGTGGTCAGCGGAGAAGAAAAACGGAGACCAGGCACGGGTTTCACGCAATGTTGATCAGAGTTGAGCCGGGTTGCATCCAGTTACCTTGGGGCCGAAACGCACCCCCTTGCCGGCCCTGTCGGTCGCCAAATTCGTCGAAATGCAGCGCTTCTTGAAGAGAATGCTTGTTTCTGGAAAAAATTTTCAACTGACGGTGGCGTGTGGTCCGTTCGGTGGCTTTCCTCTTCGTTGGTCCTGCTGAGTTGTCTATTACTACATGTGCATGAAACCAAAGGACGAGTGGCGCTCTAATAACCAGGTCGCAATCTCCTGCCAGCTGGCTCTCAGCTTGGCAGGCGTCTAAGCCATCGTCTCGGTCAGCAACGTGGCTGACAAAGATGCTGGGCGTCATAATCGGCGAGCTTTCCCTTACGGGTATAATAATTTGGCTTCATCAGAATGCGCATCTGAACGAATTTCCTCCGTGGTGAGGACCCTGCGTTTGGGCGCATCCATCGGAAGCCTCGTGCTGGACTGCGATAAAACCCACCCAGGTCCCTTGTCCGATGTGGCGTCCTGGTCAAAACAATGCGCCGGAAAGGTGTCCGCCCGCGAGCCAAGATGTTGGTGACATGCTGCCGCATCCTCAACGGTGCCCGCAAATGCCCGACACAAGAATGGAGGATCATTGAATTACCCGAAAGCAACGTTCATCTCCAGACGCTTTGTAGCTCTTGACCGTCTCTCCATGCAAGGTGGGGTGTGGCTTTTACGGCGACCTTGACTAACACCAAATAGCTTCGCACCCGAAGATACGGTGCGGCTGATGAGCTCTTGCACCAAGTTGATGTTGTAGTCATTTTACCTGAAAAATTCGTAAAGTCATGCCGTCAATGGCGCAAAGCTGAACACTCGTACCGCATCACGGCTTGGTGGCATCAAACTTGACGATTCTCTCGCACGACGGGAATTAGTCCGAAACGACGTCACAGTGCGTCCATTCTCGACTTCTGGTGGTGTAGCGGTCTAACTAGGGCACCGATGCGTCGCTTCTTTGCTGGTTACAGGGGCCAAAAGTTCCTGCAGAGTTTAGTACGTAGTATGCACAAGTGCATCCTGTATTACTTTCCACTCTGGTCTGTGATCGTCAGCGAGGGAGGATGTGCGCGCGATTGCATTTCCGTTGCGTGCCCGTCGCTTCGTCCCTACGAGCTACCCCATCCGGGCGCGACGGTTTGTCGAGCAATGCGGATCTGCAACAGTCTTTTTCAGAATAGTCTTATCGCATGTATGATCTCCTGCTTCTTCTTCTGTCAAAGTCCGGGGTAGTCTGACTGTGATGGATGCAACGTCGACGGCTACAAGGCTGGCTGGGGCAGCGGGCCTGATGCGTCGTCTTCGCGAGTACATGGACAAATCCTCCGGAGAGAAGAATTCTGGAAATACAGAAGGCCCTGCAGAAAATTCTGGACGCAAAGCAGCCACAAATTTTCGCATATGCGTGCTCGTCATCGTACATGGTGGCTGCTACAAGTTTGTGTGTCATCGTGAGTGCTGCGAGGCGATGCAGGTCGGATCAAGCGGCACGAAACATGGCCATGGGAACCAGGGTGTGAGTTTGCCTGGACCGTTGGACGGAATTTCACCAGCCATTCTCATCCATTGGGCGTGTGCGAAGAAATTTGCCTGGTTCCTGGGTCGTAAGCACCTTGACGCACCCCGCCAACGGCTATTGTACTGTAGGGCAGAACACGCTCACCGGGCCGGGCTGATGTAATACAGCTAGCTGGGCGTGGTGAGACTTGCTGGACCCCTGGTTCCATGCAGCCGATGCATAGTCAGACCTTGATGCTAGAAGCTTGTTTCAATTTGATGCAATCCGAATCTCGCCCTGCAGGCTCGGAAAGGGGCGCGACGTTGCTGCGACCTCGATCAGCACCGTGTCCGGGCCGGTGGCTTCCTTGCGTGGGGGCCCCAATGGAAGCCGGGGTGTAAATAGAATTATGACTAGGTAGGCAGGTTCAACTGGACCTGCATAATTGCGACGGGATTCAGGACTTTGGTGCCTAGATTAAAGGAAAAAATTGGCTTGATAAGCCGGCGATTTGTGGCTGTTTGGCGAAGCTTTGTTTGGACGACTCGGGTCTAGTTAGCCCGGGCTAAGTCTCTTGCAGGATGGGACCCATGCTGCACTTCCAGAAGCATGTTCGATTCGGCTCAGGTCGAAAAGAGACAGGAACAGCAGCTTGCACAATTGCACATGTCAGTTTTGAAACTATGTGCTTTTTTCCAGAAAAGCTCTGTGCACAGCAGGCCTGCAGGTCATCTGCCAGACACGCGAGTCAAAATTTAGAGTTTGCCGTTCCGCAACGGTGGCGGGCTGCAATGTCGCAGTGCATATGGGCGGGCCCTTGGCAGCGGAAGCATCAGAGGGCCACAAGGCAATGTTTCTGCTGTTGATTCCAGACGACGGAGGACAAATGCGGCCATTGGAAGCGCACGGGCAGCCGCGCTGGAGAGAATGGATGACTGTCCACGGATGACTGCGCTGGGTGAGACCTGTCGCCATTCTTGCATGAACAAGCGTGTCGGGTCCATTATTAGACTGTTTTTGACAGGGGCCTGACATGCGTCAACGTGGAGATATGGATAGAGTTTGTTGGTGATGGGCCAGGGCCGGTTCGCTGGGCGGCTTGTCCGGAGAATTCCGTGCTATTTGGGTTTATTAGGGCTATAGAAGGAAGCTGGCTGATGCAGCCATGAAATTTTTTTCGACAAATTGGCGATTCCTGCCGAGGTTCCATAGGACGAGCGGAATTGAACAACGGTAATGATGGCTTGATGGCGTTGAATGATGCTATTGGAACGTGTCAATAAAAGCCTTCAAACCATCAAGCGGCGTCTTCGGCAATTAAGCCGGACAAGGTGGTGTGAAGGGCAGTAATACCAGTCAGGGATTGAACCAGGGTGTGTTTGGCGGTCGGAGCCGATGAAGTGATGTATCGCGGAAGGGCGGGAAGGGTAGGATTGGGTGTTTGATGGTGATGGCGGTGGTGGTGGAAGTGATGGGTGATGGATGTAATGAGGTGTCGTGTTGATGAGGCCGGCCCGTTTGCCGGTTTGTAGGGGGAGAGTCGCTTCAGCGCCGCAACGGAGAATACAGGGGGGCATTACAGCGCAATTCCGCTGTAGATTAGCGGGGAAAGACCATTTTACAGGGGATAGGGCGCTGTAATCCCGCTGTAATCCCGCTGTAAAAGTGTCGTCCTACCACTGAAGCAGCACAAACAGCGCTGTAACCTCTGCACAGCTTCACCACCTCGACTGCCCTGGACTGCAAACGCCGCCTCGCAAACCTCACAAACGCATCATCCTCACCAGGATGTCTCTTACAGCATCCTCTTCAGCCATGTAAGACATCTCCACCGCCTCCCTCCAGCTTCATCTCTAGACATCCCATCTACGCCGCCAGAGACCGCCCCGAATTACGCTGGCGCACGCCTGGTTCCACTGAATTATGGTCGCCGGGCTTGGCTTGGTTCGCTTTTGCCCATGCAGAGATCCACGGCGCTACTGTGTGTACCCCGTCGTCTCAGTCCACATGGTCCGTCGTTGCAATCCATTGTGACGGTTGAGCAACAATCAGGAAACGCCTCGATGCTCGTTCCGCGGGACAGCGAGGGAAAAAACGGCAAAAACGCCCGCTGGTTGATGAATCCTTCTACCCTGGGTTCGGATGCTTGTAGCCGACCGAGACAAGCTTTTCGTTGCGCTAACGCACGCACGTCTCGTGGCTAATTCTCGCTCTTACTGGGGTAGTTACTACTGGTACGCCTGCGATGCTGGCCTGGCTGAGAATCATCCGTCTCCGGTTTTCATTAACACAGGATATGTGCAGAAAGAGCAAGGGCCTGCGACGCCCATGACGCAGACCGGCAGAGCGCGATATTACGAATGCTAGTTGGTTACCTGCCTTCGCGAAAGCCAAAAGAGGACATGCCTTTCTGGGCAAACGGCCTCGCCGTGTACCACAGTCACTTCGGGGGTTACTTTGCCTTGCACAGCCAGCAGCAACCTTGCACCTATGCGGCGTCCGATGGGGGAGGCGTCCACCTCCTCGCAGCTGTGTAACAAAAGAAAAAGGGCCAAGAGGCAAACTAAAACAATACATACGAGACCTCTCTGACGCGGAATTACACGCGCTCGCTCGACTCGAAGAGGTACCTCCTTGTCCACCAACGCCTCCTCCTCCTCCTCCCAAGTCCTCTGCCACCTCCGCCTCCCCTGGCTGACGCTCACCTTGGACAAGACCAAGACTTGGCTCCGTATCGGTTCAAGCTCACTCAGATCCACCACACCCTCCACGCTCTCGCACGCCAAATCCAAATAAAACGCCATGGCTCCCGGTGGGTCAGCTGTGGTTCTTGGATTAGCATCAAGTACCGAATGGATCCATACTTTTTGGCACTGTAAGGTGGCTGCGGCTTGCACGCCCGTCATGGTCCCTGGAGCGCCGCCGGGCCATCTTCTGCGCCCAAATGGCGACGTCCAGCCAACGAGCTTTGGTCATGGCTCCTTGGGGATCGTCCGCTGCCCAGAGAGACCGTTTGCCCACCCGTCTTTTACCATCAGCCACGCCTCTCCAAGCTTTAATATCCACGGACTCCCCCCTTCTTCCATTGTGGCCTCAGCTCGTTCCTCGACATTGTCTTTTGCTCGTCTTGAATTCTTCGTCTTGTCTGACTTGGCAACTGGTAAAGCATAACTAGTTGCTGCTGCTGCTACCGCTCAGACATCATCCCATCCTGCCCTGTCCCTCTTCACCTGCATATACAGCCCACAGCATTCGACAGCCTGCTGCCAGCTCAGACCTTGCAGGCCAAACAGAATAAGCTTCGACAGCGCAGCTTCGCTACCACCTCGAGGCTACTGGTGTCGTTATATTTCCTTCATTCTCTCAGCATCAAACTCGAAACAGCACCGTCTCTTCT
The DNA here is from genome assembly GCA_027627215.1 of Lecanicillium saksenae. Lineage (NCBI taxonomy): Eukaryota > Fungi > Ascomycota > Sordariomycetes > Hypocreales > Cordycipitaceae > Corniculantispora > Corniculantispora saksenae. The sequence continues at coordinate 534 of JANAKD010000475.1, read as the reverse complement.
TCTCGGTCTGCCACGCACGACACACAGTCTTCATCACAACAGCGCGGTTCGCCGTCCACATCGTCACCATGTCTTTTTCAGCCCAGTATAAACCTAGGCCGTCTACCGACATCTTCACCAATGACACCGACATCAACCGCCGAAACTGCCGGCGCATCGTGCCCATGAGAGTCCTCATTCTCGGACTCGGTAGAACTGGCACAGCCTGTACGTCACATCCGTTTCTCGTCAACGCGAACCCTCCCCGCTGACAATCACAGCCATGCGCGCCGCCATGAAGCGACTCGGCTACGTGGATACCTACCACATGATGAACTGCTCCATCGAGAACCCCTCAGATGCCCTGATGTGGATGGATGCCCTCGCGGCCAAATACGACGGCAAGGGTCCCAAGTTCACCCGCGCCGAGTGGGATCAGCTACTCGGCCACTCTCAGGCCGTCTGCGACTGGCCCAGCATTGCCTTTGCCAAGGAGCTCATTGAGGCCTACCCCGAGGCCAAGGTCGTCCTCACCAACCGCGACGTGCATTCGTG
>JANAKD010000474.1:0-18342 GCA_027627215.1 Lecanicillium saksenae | reverse complement strand
CGGCGGCGTGCATCTACTATTCCATGAGTCCGAGGATATTGAGCGTATGAATCATGTCTGGGAGGGGCAGGAGCCGTTGTGGTTGCTGGCAGGCTCGGAGGATGCCAAGATTTACGACGGCGTCAAGTACAAGCGCAAGCCGACTGGGCCTTTAATGGGAAAGTTTGTGTCGCAAGGCACTATCATTACTATTGACGGCGAGGAATACGTCGAGTATCGTGTGCTCACCAAGCCGTCATTTTTCTAAATTTAATAAAACTTGTTGGGTCTCCGGGAGCCTGGTTGAATTCAGCGATATTGTATGATTCTCACCCTAGGCGTGGTTTTATAGGTGGCCTGATAGAGAGAAGTAAGCGTTATCCAAAGTGAAAGTTGAGCCATAGGGTCAGTGCCCAGTCATGATGCTGTAAAGAATAGAGCCCAGTGCGAAAACATCTGCGCCGAAACCGTCCTCTGGTGCGAGGATCGGGTTCCGAAAGCCGGGACCGGCGCAAGCATTACCAGCAATATGTAATTCATCGCACGTCGAACCATCAAAGTCACAGAGTACAAGGTCGCAGCCATCAATAAGGAAATTTTGCGGACGCAAATCGCGATGCTGTACATTGCGTCTGTGGACGTGTGCAACGCACTCAATAGCTTGTAGGAACCACATTTGGCGAGTTGGCAGCTTGATATCATAATAGTCAGCTAATTTTGACTGCAGGCTTCCACCATCTGCGTCTTGAAGTAGTAGGCCGCATGGCTGCTTGGTCCTCCAACCGTAGAATCTGGATATTACACGTTAACAGGTTTGCAGCGCGAAATATTTAATGCCTTCACCTTAGGATTCACGGGTGCTGTCCGAGTCTCTTATATATCTCACTCTCTAACTAAAAGCTGTTGTTAGACTCCGTCTTCAGGGTTTTCACCAAAACACCATCGGTCACTCTATAAAATTTTGCCTTATGCGAAATATAAGGCAGCGGAGTTAGGGCTTCGTGTCAATATAGACTAAGCGCCTGAAGTATCGTCCTATATATATCCAAGACCTTGGATCTAAATATGCTCCATATATAGGATAGAGAAGATTAAGGAGCATCAAGCATACTATTGGTATTTCGGGTTCGCGGCGCACTTCGTAGAAAAGCTCGTTGGGGGGTATCTGTTGATAATATTGAAAGAGGCAAGTTGGGCTAACCAGGCACCTTGGTGAGGAATCGGCGCTAATAGTCCATGTTCTATGTGAGTGGGGCGCGACCAGCCAGTGTCAGTCGCGCTCAAGCATCACCGTGACGAGACACTACTAATTGCCACTAATTTTCTTTAATAGTAGCGTTTTAAATAGTTGATTCAAATACACAATGGGCTTAGAAGGTAGCTTTCAGCGCCTAAATTATGTTTGCATCTGTGTTTTCGTTTGCTGGGATTCAGAGTGGCACTACCGGCGATGCTGCATAAGTCCCCCAGATGAGAGCACAGAAACATCACAGGGGAATTCATCACCCTTCACGGTTGGAGTCAAGATTCTTCGCTTTCAGCGGGACACGTCAGGCTGCAGAGAGGCGCAACGCGGCATTTTTGCCATTGGCTACGGAGAAAAGGGGTAGAGGGATCTAGAACCAGAGACAAAAGAAACTGCAGGCTGAAGTTGCGAGGAGGAACAATTGACCAACGCTGATGCATCTAGGGTACCTCCTGGAAGCTGTGTCTGGTACCTGGCTCAGGTCAGCTGGGGTGGCCGCCGTCAGCGGCGGCCACCCCACGTGACAGCGCGGGAAGGCGAATCAGAAAATGGATGCGAGGACAGCGACACAGGCATTACGGAAGGCTGAGGCTGAATACCTGTATCGACTGCGCCAGCTTGTGGGTAGCTGAAATTGACCTGAATGAACATTCTGGAAAGCTGGAATACTTTGTCGTGACGGGTGTTTTCTCTTGTTTACTACGCATGTAGCAGCTAGACGCAGCCACCATGAAATTCAGCATAGGCAGCTTACGAGAGGCCATCAAAAGGTCGAAACCTGGGCAAGATGGGCCACGGCATGGCCACGATAATGGGCAGTCCGAGAGTAGCGCCATGAAGCCAGAGCAACAGAGCCAGTCAACGGCACGAGGGATTGTTTCAAAGTCAACGCAGCCAGACACAAAACCCATGAGATTGAGCATGGGCGGCTTGAGACAGGCAATTACAAAGGCGCAACGAGGACAAGCCAAGTCAGGGCATGGTCATGATGAACAAGCTGACAGTGAGGCGATAAAGCCAGGGCAAAGGAGCCATGAGACCGCGCGGGAGACTGTCCCTCGGCCAAAAGCACCAGATATGCCGACCATGTCGGTGCAAGAAGCACAGGCGCCAGCTGCAACAAATCCCGACTTCAGAATCTGGTCTAAGCTCAGCAAGAATCCTCCCCGCCTTCTGGGCTCCCCTGTCGAGATCACCGACTTCGCCCAGCTGACACAGCTGACGTCTGGATCTCACAGCAAGGTTCAGCCTGAGCTGGTACAGACGAGCTACGTGTACCAGCCACTGCCGCAAGGCCAGATTCGGCTGCTCGAAGTGCAGGGGCTGGGCGCGGTGCCAATCGTCAAGGTGGCCGCGCACTCGCTGGACAGCTGCCCGCCATTCATTGCGCTCTCGTACGCGTGGGATAGAGGGGGCACCAAGCGGTTTTTTTACTGCGACGGTAGCAGCTTCTTGGTGCAGGACACGGTTCACGCCGCCATCAACTCCATCGGCCTCAATTTTGCCAGCAGCCGCCTCCTGCTGTGGATTGACGGCATATGCATCAACCAGGACGATGCGGCGGAAAAGGCCGAGCAGGTGGCGATGATGGGCAAAATCTACTCACAAGCGGAAAAGGTTGTCATCTGGCTGGGCCCAGCCATGAACGGCAGCGACTTGGCGATTGCGCACCTTCCCGGGCTTCTCAAGTGGGCGGCATCTCTTCGCAGCAGCTTCCGGGTACCTGGGCAGCCTTTGCAGCTACCGGAGGACGTTCCGGTGGAGGCTGTGGCTGCTTTCGGTCACTTGTACACGAGGGCTTGGTTCAATCGAGCGTGGACTGTGCAGGAAGTATTTTTGGCCAAAACAAAGACATTTTTGTGCGGTGGGCGCTTGGTGGAATGGCAGGATTTTGCGACGATAACGTATGACCTAGCATTCTCTTTCTTGGCGCTCGATTTAGTGCTTCCTGGCCTAGCCAAGGGAATAATAGATCGACCTGTGAGAAACATGTTACTTATGGTGCGGACGAAAGAGAGTCTCGACTTGCCAGTCTCCGGTTTCTCGCTGCTGGTTCTTGTCGATTTCTGCCGCTCGCGAGATATCACAGAGCCGGTGGATCGGGTCTGGGCATTTCTAGGACTCGCACAACCATGGCTGCAAAAGTATATGCGGCCACTCGTCTCCTACGCCGAGGTGGAGAGGCGCGACTACTGCCACACGTACACCAACTTTGGCAAAGCCATGTTCACGTCCAGCTCGAATCCGTCTCTGCTTTCTTTTGCGTCGTCCGTGGATCGACCCAGTTCCTTGCCTTCGTGGTGTCCCAACTTCCACTCGCAAAGGGACTGCGGCCGGTTGGAGGCGAACGGGTGGGGGTTTACCGCGGGGATGCCGGTTAGCCAACCAGAGAAGCACCGCCAGACGATCCGGTTCCGGCAAGGGTCCGATATTTTGTCGCTGTCAGGGTTTCGGTTCGATAAGGTTGATCAAGTCGTCAGCCCCGGCCGGGCGGATGTTGCACAAGATGGACAGTCTGCCAACCAGAATCCGTCAGCTCGCCGCGCTCGAGCCGCATGGGAGCGACGGTGTCTCGAGCTTGCAAAGAAGCTGTTTCCTGGGAAGGATCGCTCTGCGGATGACGATGGTGAGACGTTGCCTCTGGGACACGTCCGGGTGTTGACAGCAGATCAGCTGTTTGCCTACCACGAGGACATTGAGCAGATGATGAGCGCCTACGAGGCGTACTGCGGGTACTTGGAGTGTGATCGTATTTCAGAGATTCTGCTGCCGGAAGACAGAGCACGCCTGTGCATGTTTCTGCATACAGCATCGATGCTGTTTGGTCGAGTCTACTTCAGCACGTCGGACGGACGACTGGGGCTGGGGCCTCCGGGGCTTCGCGCGGGGGACAACCTTGTAATCATATACGGTGCTATGACACCTTTTGCACTGCGGTTTGACGCGGCAGTTGATGGAACGGCGCAGCTCGTGGGAGATGTATTCATTGACGGTATAATGTATGGGCAAGCAGAAAGCACTGGCCGGGACGAGACGTTCCACCTCAGATAGGCGGGGTGTGTTCGATGCGCATACTATAGGTATGAACACCCATTAAGGTTCCACTCTTCAGGACGGTGTCATTTTGCTGCGGCAATCAGATAGCTGTTCAGGTCGTCTTCGTATGGTGTCCCGTCTCATGCATGGTCACACTGTACGGCGTCTACTCGTCACCTGGCTCTGCATAGTCGAGCGGCCGTCGCGCTTCCACACCATGGCACAAGATGCTAGCAAACCGTGCGTCGCCTCAAAAGAGGTGCCACCGATTATAGTACAGTGATGCTATTCCATCGTCCTCATCTGTAGCTTCTCTCGAGTGACGCTGTTGAGGCACACATTATGCGTTGCCGCTCCATTCCTACAATGATGGCTTAGTATAGACTTTGCTTGGAGACTCTGATCGCATATTAATATTTGTATATATTCTCTATACGGTATTATGTCCTTTAAAGTATAATGTTTCGACATCTTGCCTCCCCAGCCGCGCTGGGCTGGTCACATCTTGACACAGGATGCATGAAACTGCTGGAAGCGACGAGCTCAACCCCGCCGAGATCCGGTTTAGGGCGTGTGGACGATGAAAGTAAAAGGCAACCTAGGGACTATCAAGGGATAGTATAGCCTTTGAAGTGACGCAAAAATCGCCGATTTGCCGCGGAGGTATTATTATGTGTAGGTGTGTAATGTAAAGGCAAATGGCGCGTTTCATTTTATTTGCTCAAGAGTTCAGCAGTCCTAACGCGGGACCAAAAGGTACAACAGTAGTTCCTCCACGCGCCAAAAAGAGCTCTCGCCATTATCCTCGTTTAGCAAAAGAGGGACATTTATTCCGCCTCTTGCTGTACAAGTAGTAGTTTAACTAGTTTATTCAAGAAACTCTAGAAACTTGTCAAGAATAAAAAGCTGACTAATAAATTTGACACACAACATAATCGGACGTCTTGGCCGTCGTAAAACCTAGCCCCAGTGCGGGCGGGCGGAGGTCAAAGAGACTTGTGGACACCGACACCGCACCGAACAACGCCTTCCCCAACATCGTCATCACCGGCCACCTCCGGCTCTTCCACCAAACTCCACGTTGTACCAGGGGGGCCGCCGCGCGCACATATAAACCGCTCGCTGCTTTCCGCCCCTTCCACTCTTCTTCTTCTCTTCTTCTTTTTCTTCTTTTCTCTCTTTCTTTTCTTCCTCACTGGTTCCCGTCAGAGAACTATATCAAAAGTCTTAGATATTAAGTGAGGCGTAGAAGAGCTGAAAGCAGTTTAAAGAGAGAGAAACCCCGTACTTTGGTTCATCCGTGACCAACACATTCGCACACTCGTTCATATACGACGTCCTCAAAGAGGCCATATTCCTCGAGCGCAACTAGTAACAATGACTGTGGCGCAAATCCCCCTCTGGCTGGACTGCGATCCAGGACACGATGTATGGGTTTACCCCGTTCCTCCTCCATACTTGATCTGTCGTTTCCTCCGGCACATCTCTTTGCCCCTGCCGTTCGGCAGCCCGGGATGCAACCTCATCACCGATCCCCCCTCACAACGCCACCCTCATTTGCTATCCACACCCCAGACGCTGACCATTCATCGCCGCCTAGGATGTCTTTGCCATCTTGCTAGCCGCCTACCACCCCAGACTCAAGCTCCTCGGCATTTCGTCCGTCTTTGGCAATGCCCCCGTAGAGTAAGTCGCCGGAAAACTGTCCGCCTCCGCTACATTCTGTTTCACCCAGGCTTACACGCACTTTCAGAAACACCACGCAGAATGCCGCCTCTGTCCTCACGGCCATCGGCAAGCAGCACGAGATCCCGCTGCACGTCGGCCTCGAGGCCCATCAAGGGTATCCTCAAGCCGTCCTCGTCGCCCAGCCCGCTCGTCAACTCGCTCAACGGAGATGCCAATGGAGACGCGTTGCAAGGCAACATCATCGACATGCTGGACTCGACAATCAAGCAGCTCGCCGGCTCTGACCGCGACTCAAAGCTCGATGCCTACATGATGCTCGCACGTGCCCTGAAGGCATCCAACAACCTCCCCGACCGTGTTGCTCTTCAGGATAAGATGAGCTTGTTCATGCAATTCATCCAGCGCGATATCACCGCCAAGAATGGCAACGCGAGCCCCGACACCTCTCTCATCAACCACGCCCTCAGCCTCGTTGCCACTTTCCTACACTTTCCTGCCATTGCCTCGACACTAACCTCTGACTTTGGCATCTTCATCATTGATCACGCGATACGCTCCTTCGAAGACGCTTCCGCACCGAAAAAAGATGTCATCCGGCATCTGATGCAGGTGGTCGCGTTCCAGAACTTCCCACCCAAGGTCATGACCTCGGACCGTGTTGGACGCCTCGTCGCGTCTCTACACAAGATCGAGAACCACCTTACTGGGAAGAGCATCATCATGAGCAGAATTCACATTTACAAGCGCTTGATCAAGCAGGCGCCAAAGCACATGACTGTTTACTCTGACTGGTTGCAGGACATGTTCGCGGACATGCTGAGCAGCATCAAAGAGATTAGATCACAAGCCATCAGTCTAGGAACCGAAGCTGGCTTTAGTTTGCGCTCCGAAAAACCGCTGATGCGCCGAGCGACCGAGATTTTACAAGCGACTAGCGAAGGCGAGGTGTACATTGCCTTTTACATTTCAAGGCTGCAGGAGATGATTAAAGACAGACAAACGTCATCTGCTGTCCCGCAAATATGGAGCGTCGTTATCTTGTTTCTAAGATGCCCCCTTGAGCGATGGCAGTACTACGGACCATGGTTGACCCTTGTTCAGTCAGCATTCAACATGACGGACAGCTTGACAAAACAAGAAGCCAACTATGCGTGGAGCAGATACATCTACCTCTCTCTTACCGACAACAAGGTTTCCCCCAAAGTTCTAGGGACCCTTTGCCAACCGCTTTCCAGCCAGCTTCGACGAAAATCCTCACCCAAACAGTTTGAAGAGGCCATGAAGCTGAAGCGTACTGTTTTAGGTGGCATCTGCAATCTTTACTACTATACCTTCGCACCAGGGAACGAAAAGTACCCTGCTGATATGGTATGGGATGTTGCTGTGCAACCCATTCTGAGTTTACTCATCAGCCTTGACGGCAAACCCGATATCCCTGGTGATTGTGTCATGCAAGCCTCGCACCTGCTTGTCGGTCTTCTGGATATTGCGACGCCCCGAGTTTGGAGACACGATCGAATCATGGACCTGCCTCCAGCGAAAGCCGATGAGCTGCCCCCTGTCGACTCAAGATGGGTTCGAAAGAATTGCGAGAAGGTGCTTCAGCCAGTCAGTGCAATTTTGGAAAAGAAATTCCTCGACTTGGCCAACAAAGAGAGCTTAGCATTCCGACTCTGGCATGTACTCGTTGGCTCAATTGCTTCGGCTTCTGCCAAGGATATCAAAGTGTCAGAGGACACAGCCAAATTCATTGCTTGCACATTCAGCTTCATCGCAAAGGTTTGGTCCGCTGGTGTCCCTGGAGAGGATGAGACAGCCGCTGCAAAGTTCTTCGCGGGAATGGAGAATCTCATCTCTGTTCTTGTTCAAGGGTTGAGAGTATTGCCCTTCATGGAGAAGAAGCTATCGATGACATCAAACTCATTTGAGCCGATTTTGACGCCATCTCACCGCAATGATCAAGCAGAAGGTACACAAGGAGTATCACGCATCCCAGTATTACACCTCTTTCACATGTTTTCATCCCCACCTCAAGGAGTGCAGGATGACGAAGAATTCTGCACATTCTTCTCCGCTGTGTTTGAACCGTTCTTTAAGGACCGACCTCGCAAAGCTCGCCTCGAACTCGCCAGGGATCTCTTGCATCAGCTTCCGCGAACCTCGACAAGCCCATTCGCACCATGGGTGCTCGCCGCACAGAACCTCAGCCTGCTCATCACCAGCTCACCGGATGCGCCCACACCTAGCCTCTCCAGTAACGAACAGCTTCTTGGCCCCGTATACCGAGAATTCGTCTTGCTACTGGACAGGGGGCTCATGTCACACCCCAACTTGCCATCCTCGCAGTGGACCGCTCTCTTCGCCAAAGTTTGCGAGCACGCGAAGGCACAAGCCGGCGATGCTGGCCTTGCTCTAGCTGTTGTCGAACCTCTAGCGAAGGCACTTGTCGACTCCATTCTTCCCAATGTAGCCGAGCTACAACCACAGCAATTAGCCATGGCTATTCAAGCTTCAACACAGCTGTTCGATGTCGCTCATTTGCCACGAGATGCCCATGCTGTGGAAGCGGCTCGCCGCAGACTATGGGGCACCGCTTTGACGACAGCAAAGAGCAACTCGGACGGTCCTTACGACCACCTTTACAGACTAGGCAACAATTGCCTCGGCGTTCTATACTCGGCGAACTTGAAGCATCTGCGAAGCGATGCTACCGTTTCATTCCTTCAATCAGTCACCGGATTCCTTGATCGTTCAGGCGCCGCCCACGGGCTCAAACTCCTAAACAAGCTACAGCAGGGTATCTGTGTGTGGATTCTAGATGAAAACTCGCTCCTGGGCAAACGCGATGACTCCATTTTCGCCGCCGTGCAAAAGCTTTGGGATCAGGCCTGTGCCATCTTCACTGGCAACGGTACGCTGAGCAAGACTCAATTCGACGATGCCGAAGCACTCTTCACAACTGCCTTTAAGAGCAAGCAAACCTACATTGTCAACAAAGCCGCCGAGGCATGGAACACCATTGTCAAAGACGAGGAAAGTATTGATTGCTCCGAGAGTCTCAAGTCCGTTGTGTCCTCGCTTCGTCTCAAGTTGGATATTGCGCTTCCAGGCTCAGAAGCAGGCGATTTCGGTGCTCAATCCGGACGTGGTAGAGAGGACATTAGTTTTGTCGCCCTCTCCTCGATGTCATCTCACCAAGATGGGCAAGAACCAGATAGCACCGCGGGTTCTTCTGCCCCTACACTGCGACGAACCTCTTCGCGAAAGCGTCGTACAACCGAAGCTGTACCTGAACCTACCAGGGCTAAGCGCTCGAGACCGTCAGCTACACCAAAGCGCCTGCGACACGACAACTCTCAGATCAAGTTTGCCCCGATCGCTTCTTCATCCCCTGTGGTAGAGGAATCTCAGCATCTTACCGAGCGCCAAAAAGAAGTCCGCGAGCGTCAGCGTGAGGAAAACAACCTTTACACCGAAATGCAGAATCCATCGACTAGCACCTCTGGTGATGAGAAGGAGACGACCAAAGCAAAGGGCAGGACAAGGTCCAAGCAGAACGGCACGCCCCAGAGAGAAGAACAGTACAGCAAGCATATCACGTCCACGCCCACCCCGAGACGTGGCCAAGTATTGCAGCTGGATGACTTCAACGATCCACCTTCATCACCGCCGCTGCCACGTCCATATCCCCTGCTTGGAGAGCTCAAATCCCGTTCCCGAGCTGAAAACTCACTTGAGAATTGGGAGTTCTCATCCCCGCCTGGATCTCCAGCTGTCAATCAGACTGGCAACCCGGAATCTGAGCAAGTACCGCCTGCAGCTTTGGCCGAACTTCAACAGCCTGTCGCGGGCGTGGTGACTAGAAGTCGCCGCCGGGGCAGCATCAGCCAGGAAGAACCTGTCAAAGTAATCCCATCTAGCCTCGATATTGAGGAAAAAACCAAGGATGATGGAAAGTCTGAATCCAAGCCATCGACTAAGGCTACAGCTCGCTCTAAGAGAGGAAGACTACGCCGATCAGCATCTAGACTTGCACAGGAACAACCTGATGAAGAAAGTGCTGAGATGACGGACCCGAAGCAGGATGATAAGCAAGCGGAGGCTGTTGAGGTAGTCGCTGATGAAGCCCCCGCAGAAGCTGTGCAAGAAGTTGTGAAGGAAGTTGTTCCGAAGGTGCCTGTCGAAGCCAGCAAGCCATCTCGAAGACGCAAATCATTACGCGGTAAGGCTGCAGCAGTTGACCAGGCAAAAGAGACAACCATCGAGATTACAATTCCCAGCTCGGCACCTGAAGACGTGCCTGCCGGACCCCCTTCGCCTGTGGTACCTTCTACTCCCATCGAGAGAGTGGAGGACGTTGATTTGGCAGCTGAGTCGAAGAAGAAGCGCAAGCGCAAGAGGTCTAGACTTTCAAGCGCTGGTAGCACTCCCAGGAAACGCCACTCTCCGGAGCGAGAGATCCAACGAGTTCCGGAACCCGAGCCTCAGTCACAGCCGGAACCCGAGCCCGAGCGTGAGCCTGAACCGGCAGCAGAAGTCGATAACAACCCGGCTGCTGGCGAAGAATCAGAAGAGTCCCAGTCTCTTCCAGAGCTCAAGCAAACGGAAGAGAAGGGGCCCGTCGCCAAGGTAGCCAGGACGAGCGCAAGCCAGCAAAATCAGCCAGCTGAGGCATCACCGCTTAAGAAACGTACTCGGAGCCGAAGCAAAGCCAAGAACAAGCGCAACAGCGTCGCTCCTCCGCCCCCTAAGGAGGGCGGAGACACGGATGAGGAAATCATGTCACAGCTTGTCACGGAGGCTTCAGCTGCTACTGGCAGCCAGCCCAAGTCGGAAGACGTTGAAATGACTGTGGCGCCACCCGAACCACAGGTCCTGGAGACCTCAGAAGCCGTCACAGAGTCAGCCAACGCGCCCACCTCGGAACAGGCATCTAAACCTTCCGTCATGGACACGCTTCGACAGGGCCTTGACCAGTTGCGTGCCACCACCTTGTCTCGCGACGATGTGTACAAGATGGAAGAGATGCTGATGGACATGAAGCGCGAGATTTACGAGGCAGAGTTCCGTGGAAGAAAGAGCGAATAAAAGATATCTCGCTTTCCTCATCACCGACACACACAACAACACCACAACACATACAAACAAAACAAACACGAACGAAAAAAAAGTTGAAAAAAAGTTACATCGAATTGTATATTTTCATGCATCATTGGCGTCAAACGTGGTAGCAGGTTCATGGTTTGGCTACGGAAAGCGACTTAGAGCACCAAAGGGCACGGAAGGACAGAATGGATAGCAGTTGGTGCCAATTTTTTTTCCTCTTTTCGTCTTTTCTTTTCTATTACTCTCTTATTCCCGATTTTGGGTACTACATTTTTTAACGATATCGCGGGCAAAGACACGTGGTTTCAAGAGGTCATTTTAGCTATGTTGGTTTTATTCAGGGCGTTTTCGCACTCCCCCGCCCGCCTGCACACAGACAGAGGTATCAGGAGGAAGCTTGATGGAATGTATGTATATATGTACGCATAAATACAGCAAACGGGAACATTTTTCTCAAAAAAAAAAAACTTCTTTGGGTTGTGCTTGGTGAATACATGCTCTTGTTGCATCATAGCGTTGAGAAGTACTCAATCGAGATTGGGTCGCGTTCACTGGACGTCTGAGCAAACTGGACAGCTACAAACACGCGAATTACCTAAAAGGGTATCATGGCGCGCAGAAAGCGTATCGTGGAGTACGACACGTCGAACAATGCTTCTGCTTGGGTTTGCCATCCCTTTTCATCCTTGGCTTGTACTGGCGCGTTGGTCGCGAGTAAACGGGACGAGCTAGAGGGTCGGTTTGAGTACGCTATTACCCAATCACTGCACTTAAGAACCAATTTTTCTATCCGAAGTTGTCTGCAGCTGATATTTTCAACCAGGCTTGCGTTGCATGGGTCTCCTGGACATGTGCGAATTTTCCCTGCAGGGCCAATGCTGCCAGCAAGGATGCGAACGACTAACAAGTCAAGGGCCAGCAGCGGACGACAAGGAGACGCCCACCATCAGGCTACAGCCTGAGACTACCCTTGCAGTATTCAGGACGGTGAGGTGGCGCCGTTCAGACTTTTTCTTCTTCCCGTTTTCGCCTTGTGAGCAGGTGCAGTGCTGATCCAGGGACAGGCCCTTGTTCCGTTTAATATCCAAGGATTTAATGGAGACGCCGAAGTGTGGCACTGTCGTCCGTAATGGGTGTGTGGAGAGTTGGAAGAGTGGAGCTTGTTATTTTTCTTTTATCGAAAAAGAATGGTTGTTGCCTTGAATCATTTTGCGCGGGTGGTGCAGCTGTTTTCGGATTACCGCTTTTGGCCAAACCGAGACATTTGCGCCCGGTTGGCCCAGGAGCTCAGTGAAACAAAGAAAACCGCCGTTTTCTTTCCACAGTCCCAATAGGAACCGAGAATCCGGTAAATGAAGAATGGGAGGCAAAATCAGATCGGCCTGGGGCAAACACCGACAACAGAGTTTGCTAGTAGATGTGCTGGTCTCGAACAAAACGCGGAGATGTGGCCAGAGTTCCCGTCTCGCAGCTCGCAGACTAGCAAAACTTTGGAGCCGCCACGCTCGGCTCTGGTGTGCTGCGTCTCGTCTCCGAGCTTCTTTGCCGGCGGCAGGTTCATCCTTCAGACCCAGTTTTGGTCTATAATAGCATGCTCTGTTATGGAATTTATGAGATGGTGGTTACGGCTTTCTCCCTGATGACGCCTGTCGCTGGGTGGTCTCCGCCACCGACTGTGCGACCAGGCAGACAGAGGTTGTGTCTCGGTTGCCTCTGGGGCGGTGAGCAGGCATTATGATACAAGAGATCTCTTAATAGTAACATGATGTACATGGGAGTAGAGTCTCGTGTCTCGACATAAATTCGCTTGCCCATGAGTCGAGTTTGTGTTCGTTCGAGACCCCTTCCTAGTTCGTTGTGTCTCGCAAAGCCTTGGTGCCGATCCCCAGCTGACAGCCCCGTTAACGCTAGACATGGTGAAAAAGAAGAAAAACGACGACAAGCTGCGACCGGAATGATATTCAAGCTGGTTGGTTGACAACAGGCCGACGCCAAGACGCTGCTCGCATTTGAATACCCACTGGTGGATGGGTTTGAATTGGAGTTGGGATGCGTAGGATCCGCTGATTGACGTCACTGTCATCAAATGAAACCTCACCACGCGGCCCGGAAAGTGGTGCGGAACGTAGCAAAGAGCTGAAGTTCTGCAGTTGGCTGCTGCACAATTACGATTCAGGATGGTGCGCCGTTGGGCCCGGATGGAGCTGATGATTGATTCTTGTGTACGCCCGCATCAATATCCATCGAGTCGAGTCGGCTTTGCGTCCAGCCTGTGACGTGTGATCCCTGCTCGATGTGGCGTGACGCCGCGGCGCGTCGCCTGCATTGCCATCTCCTGCGTCGATTTCGGCGGTTGCCCAAAGAGACATGGACGAGGCTTTTCCCCTTTGTCTAGGCCCTGATGGCGCGGCCGAGGACCAAATAGCCCGTAGCCACACGCTCGGATCACTCGATTGGGAATAGAGCCACGTCCGGCATCGCAACGGCTGTGTTTCCAGGCGAACTTTGATTTGAAGGAGATGAGGTGAGAACAATAGAAGAATCCGGGGAGAAAATTGGACAAAATTGGGCGACCCCGGAATCCCCGCCAAATCGTCGTTGCAGTCGTCTAAAGTCGTTGCGTTTTTGTGCCGTGCAGCGGTTGGGTTGGGATGGGGAGGAGCCGCAGAGGGAGGTTGCACTGCGGCGAGCATGTTCAGTGGGCTGGTGGCAGCTGGCAGGCAATAACACCTGGCAAATTGCGTCTGGGCAAACGTGCAAACGGCGGCGTCAAGATTTTACCATCTCGTCTTTTTCTTCCCTTCTCCCTCGAGTAATTTCCATTATTAAACGCCGATTATATTTCACCACTTTATAATATCCATCCATTCATCCTCAGTGATCGTCACCGTCTAGTTTCAGCCGCCATGCGGTCATCGAAAATCCCTGCTGCAACCGAGACGCCTCTTCATCGCCGAGCCTTTGCCCAGCCTGACCATCTTGCAGCCATGGCTTGCTCTGCCTGTCACCCGTGGAGAATATCTGGCATAGATCTCTGGGCATTTCGATAAATTGGAGTGCTGTCTTGGCAATTTCAACTTCATAAAGAAAAATGCAAGAAAAAGCAGCCAAATGTTGCGCGAACACGTCGCTTTGTGAAGCAGCCAACACAGGCGAGGCAGGGCCACCACAGCCCGGTGCAATGTCTGGATGGATGAGATGGGTTGCATCGTCCTTGTAGCGCCCGCAGTGGTTCAATGCTAGCGCCACTTCATCACAATTTAACCCTCGTCGTCGGACATTGCCCATGCGCTGCAGTCGACCCGGTCTTCAGCTAGCTAAGAAGGAGACCTGCAACGACAGAAGAGCCCCTGTCCGTCATCGCCATGGCCACTCTTTTTGACGGAGAGCACCAATTCAGACTCTAATGTTCGACGGCGACATTCTCATGCTGCACAGCGCCAGCATCTACGCACATGGGCTGCACTGCAACATCGACAGGAAAGGCTGTGACAGTGTCCCAATTTTAATTAACTGCGCATGCCCGCTCGCTTCTCCAGTCTTTTCATGGTTACAAGTTTATTGGTGAAAAGCGCGACGAAACGAAAATTTCGGCAGCAAAGCGCCAGAACAATGACGTCGTGTGGGCTCTCCACAACCCCAGCAGGCTGCTTTTAGCACACGACATACAGGAGGCTACGGCTAGATCATTCACCCAAAGCGCGATCCAGCTGGCGCGCATGAGTAGCAGGTTCTCCTCGCCCGCAAGGCAAACCTGCCAAGAAGAGAGGAAAAAAAAAAAACATTGCAATAATCCACTCAACGGTGTGAGCGGAAGCGGAAGGCTTTGTCGCCGCCAGGCATGTAAGCCAATTGTCCTGGTATGGCTGCCCGAGACATCTGCCTGCCTTCTGTTTACTTCCGTTTTGAGCATCCCGGTGGCTTACCATTAGCGTTCGGCAGTAGGTAGCGGCGGACGGAACAGCGCGTCACAGCAAAGAAGCACAAATTTTGTATCGAGGATACTTGAAGAAATCTCTTTCCGACTGTTCGATACAGGCTTCTCAGCTCAATTGTTGTCATAGGCAGGCGTAGCATCTCCACCTTCAAGGGGGCACCGTATTACTTTGCTGGGTACGTGGTACAAGATACAATGCTAGACATACGCTCTCGTTCATACGCGAGCAGAAGACTAGTGAGTGTCTCTCTCCACCTCGCCGCCCACCATCCCCATCCCCGGCGTCGGGGGGCGACTGATTGTGGGGGGCAGGGGGACGACGGTTAGTTAGTATGGCGAGGTGCGGCCTGGCTTTTGGGAAACCGAGTGCACCCTGGTACTGCCTAGTTCCCTGCGATGCAACTTTATAAATGGCCCTCCCCCCAGAGTTTACCTCCCAGCGCTTTCCATTGTAAGACGGTTTCTACACGTCTCACTCGGTACCGATCTGTCCCGTCTGAGCCAACTACACATCAGGAAGCCTTCAGTCTCCTCAATCTACAATCCCAATAACCTCTTGTGACTGAACCAAGCCACCTTGGGTAAGGTGCACGTCGCAAGCATGACGCGCAAGACGTACATGGGCATGAGCGGCAATTCCCTTAACTGGGCAATTAGCACAATCGCAGGATGCGATTTCCTCCTTTTCGGTTATGGTAAGCCTTGCTGTCCTAAGAGCAACAACTCGCGCAACACTCATGCTAACATTGGCACTAGACCAGGGTGTCATGGGTGGCATTCTGACGCTGCCCATTTTCCTTGAACAATTCCCCCAGATCAACGATCTGAAGGATGCCCACAACATCGACCAGCTTCCCGGATCCAGATCCCAGCGCAGTCTCAACCAGGGCATCGCAATTGCCTCGTACAACCTGGGATGTTTTCTTGGCGCTGTCATCACCATCTTCATCGGAAACCCTCTCGGTCGTCGCAGAATGATCTTCCTCGGTACTGCCATCATGACTGTTGGCGCAGCTCTCCAAGCCTCTGCTTTCACACTTGAACACTTCATTATCGGTCGTATTATTACCGGTATTGGTAATGGTGGCAACACCTCGACTGTTCCTATGTGGCAATCGGAAACCTGCTCAGCGCATAAACGCGGAAAGCTGGTCATGATTGAAGGTGCTCTGATCACTTTTGGTATCATGGTCTCCTACTGGATTGATCTTGGCCTTTCTTTCACCAACAGCTCTGTTTCTTGGCGTTTCCCTCTGGCCTTCCAGCTCGTCTTCTGCGTCTTCATCCTCATGTTCGTTCTTGGTCTTCCCGAGTCCCCTCGTTGGTTGATTCTCAAAGGCCACGAAGAAGAAGCTCGTTTCGTTATTGCGGCCATTGCGGACAAGGACGTTGAGGATCCCTTCATTGAGAACGAATTCCGTGCCATCAAGGACACCGCTGAAAAGAGCGCCGGTGGCTACGCCGAGGTCTTCCACATGGATGACAACCGCACTCTGCACCGCACCATCCTGGGCTATGTCAACCAGATGTTCCAGCAAATCTCTGGTATCAACCTCATCACATACTATGCCGCCAAGATTTATGCCGATCTCGGAATGAGCGCCTTCTTAGCCCGCCTACTTGCTGCTCTCAATGGTACCGAATACTTCCTTGCTTCGTGGCCCGCTGTCTTCCTCGTCGAGCGAGTCGGACGCCGCAAGCTCATGCTTTTCGGTGCCGTCGGCCAGGCGTGCACAATGGCTATCCTTGCAGGTGTCAACTCACACAAGACTGACGCCACCCGCATCGCCGGTGTCGTTTTCCTATTCGTCTTCAACAGCTTCTTCGCCGTCGGTTGGCTGGGCATGACTTGGCTGTACCCTGCCGAAATCACCCCTCTCCGTACCCGCGCCCCTGCCAACGCTCTGTCGACTTCGGCCAACTGGATCTTCAACTTCATGGTTGTCATGATCACCCCAGTCTCCTTCACCAACATCGACTACCATACCTACACCATCTTTGCCATCATCAACGCCATCATGGTGCCCTCAGTCTACTTCTTCTTCCCCGAGACTGCCTACCGCTCGCTTGAGGAGATGGACAGCATCTTCCGCAAGGTTACCGGCCTCAAGGGTGCTCTCGACGTTGTCAAGGTTGCCCGCGAGATGCCTCACCGCTACGGCAAGAATGGAGAGCTCCTCATTGCTTTCGAGGAGTCCACCGAGAAGGCAGAGGCCGAGCACGCCAGCGGCAGCTTCAGCGAGAACAGTGCCACGAACAACAACACCATGTTCACGAAGACGGACGAGGAGACTTCACGACCCCAGGAGAAGTAAATGTTGGCAAATGTGGCAATGCGCAAAAGCATTTTCATGGGCATTGTCAGCGTTTCCCCTTCCTTTCAACAACCCTTCACTAGTCAAGACATGATAGATATACCCTGTTTCTTCTCATTCAGTTTTTGCAACCCAGGCTTTGTGTACAGGACTGGGCCAGCCGCGCTTTGGATAGGCCGCTGCTTTACATACATATGGACTGGAGTAAATACATAGAATAAATTATATTTTTCTCCATGAAGAGTGTCGTACAAATCTTGAACTTGCGACCACAAGAAACCAGCTGTGTTAACAAGGTCCTGCCTTGTGTTTTCCGAAGCTGTACCCTCCGCCCCGAAACCCAAGTAATGTAGTTGGTGGGATCGTCGCAACGGTAGACTAAGATAGAAGCTATCGGGACAGAAGACATGGATTCGAACCGGGTCAAGCTGCCATGCATCTCTCTCTAAGCGAGAAGAAATTGAAATAGGAAAAGACCTGCCATCAGAAGAGAGCGTCGTGCGGGAGCGGGCCGCTCAATTCCTTGCCCATACATACCCGTTCGTGCTGGTCTGCACAAGGACCCCGCCTCAGCACTGACAGCTTTCCACGCGCTGCTGCCCCTCACCAGCTTTCCAGCATTTCTCGCACCTCCATACCCGGTTTCATCCTGTACAATTCATCCTCCCGCCATCCTAAACCAGGCTTTTTTTTGGAATACATATTCATCCATTTAGCCCCTTTCCTCGACAGAAGTGAACCCTCCCCCGCCGTCGCAACGCAATTTGTGCCGGGCATAACACGCATATACGGCCAACGACCCCGCCGCTCGAAACGAAGAGGCAAAAGAGCTCTAAGCTGGTGCCCGCAAGCTCCGACCGCGCAACAACCTACGTCCTGCCAACCGTTTCCCGCATTTGAACTCTTTCTTCACGGGAGGTTCATCCGAATTTCGGGAAAAAAAAACGAAAATCGTTCTCCCACGAATTATACACATATACAAATACACACAATGGTTGATCGGCCAAACAAGCCCTCGGCCCTTGCCACAACCC
>JANAKD010000473.1:0-18390 GCA_027627215.1 Lecanicillium saksenae | reverse complement strand
GGGGACGAGGGCCACGGGCAAACTGGACCGTAAGTCGGGTTCCTTTGAAGTCGGATCCGTCTGCCGTGATGGTTAGCTAAGCGCTCGCCTCCGCGGCGGGGTTACTTGGTTGTCCACATACGGAAGGCTGATGAATGGGCGCAAAAGAAATATCCAAGGTTAGCTGAATGGCATCGCAAAAAATGTTGACAAGATACGTTTGTTTCCTCTCCGAGCAGTCGCAAGGGTTTTTGTTCCTCTCCTTTGGGTTGAAAAAAAGCAGGCGCCACTAACCAGGAACGACGTCTCGGGCATCCATGGGATCCTTGTATTCGATGAAGCCGAAGCCGTTCATCAGCTTGACCTCTGTGATTTCTCCGGTGCCATGCGTGGCAAAGTGCGCCTCAATTTCGGCCTTGGTAGCTGCAGAGTAGGCGTTGCGTGTCAGTAGATGGGGTCCTTGGGAGAGATTGTATACACTTCAGAGAGCGAGACGGTGGAAGAGAGAGAGAGAGATGGACCATTTGAGGGGAGGTTCCCCAGGTAGAGCCGGGTGTTGGAAACCTCAGTCATGATGGGCTGCGGGCGCGAGCCTCTTTTGCGCGGTGGTTGGTGTCTGGTTGGTCGTTATGCGGGCGAGGAAGCAGCCCGAGTCGCCTGTCCTGTCCAGCGGAAACCAGGAGGGGGGATGGAGGGAGGTACGTCGTCGTCTTTGGCGGCGACGGTCCGATGCGCAGAATGGAAGAAGAAAAGGAGGATGCAAGAGTTTCCAGATGGGATATGTCCGGAGCCACGCGGCGGGCGCGAAAGAGGAGGGGAGGAGGGGGCGAAAAAGAGGTTTTGCTGCGTCCTGTAGGTGTGGTGGGCGGGTTTTCTGCAAATCCAGAGGAGACAAGGAAGAGGAGGAGGAGGTGGTGGTGGGTGGTGTGGCGAGAGGTCCTGGGGAGCCTGGGGTTGGGTTGGGTGCAGAGCGAGATGCACGTCTGTCCGCAGCGCACGACGCACGACGGGACGCACGACGCAAGGCAAAATGGGAGGTGATGAGGAGAAGGAGGAGGAGGAGGAGAGCCCAAGACACCTACCTACTGAGGTACAGAGAGGAACTGACTAGTTAGGTCGTGAAGCAATAACCCACTCTTTGGCGGCAAAATCTGTGTCTAGTTGGGCCTTTAATTAGCAGGCCAGGCCACCTCCAGCGACCGCTCTGTCAGTCTGTCTCGCCCGGGAATGGCCACGCGGAATGCACTGCAACCCACTGCGAGCTAGGTTGCGGCTCGCTCCCCTGCGCTGCTGAAGCCTGCCTGGCTGCAGGACTCTAAATTACCACCTTTTATTTTTCGCCTCTCCGAATGATGCTTGCTGAGATGACACTGCGTCACGCGTCCAGGCGACTACCTACCCAGGGACATCTTCTCCAACCAACTAATCACCAGCCCTCTCCCTGGTGGCAGCGGAACGGCTAGGGGCAAGGCAGCTTAGCTCATGTGGAGGCGGGCGGGTTGCCACACTGGGGTGGGACAAGCTACCAGTACAGCTTTTAGTGGCCTTTATTAGTGGTGCTCCCGCTGGCCTTCGCCCGCTGGGCCGCTGTAGAGCCCACTAAAAAGATTTTGGCTGCCCCGTTGTCGCTCTTCTTGTCGCTTCTGCCCGCTCTTCCGCTCGCTTCTCACCCGAAAGGCGGTGACACGCTGCACAACCTCCAGAGCCACCACGGTATCCTACCTACGTATACTGCCTCACATCAAATCTTCTAGATCCCACAGATCAAACTAGCTGCGCCAACTTGTCCCTCTAGTCCTCTTCTCTCATCGCTCCTCCGTCTCCACGCGCATCCATTTGCTTCTTGTTTTCATCATTTGAATTTCATCTTCTAACATCTGCTAGCTCCAGGGGGGTATCCATATCTCCGCCGGCTTCAGCTTCCGCTTCACCGACTTCCTCTCCGTGATCCACCATTCATCAGACACTTCCAGCCAGCTTTCGCGTGCGGCTTCCTCATTTGCAGACCCTTTCGTTTCATCGTCGCATTATACATCATCGTCAAATAGTATCGCAATAATCTCATCCAGCACCGTAAATGCCAAGTGCGCACTAGTAGCCGATTCGGTCAGCATGTGTCCATCGTGACCTGCTCGCGTGTACTTACTTGAGTCTAGAGTTGTTAAAAGTAGCAAACAGTCGTCGGCTTGCCGCCTGCGCATTGACTCGCCCGACTACACTGCCCGCTAGATCGGGCAGCAGCGTCGCCAGCATCAGGCTCGCTTCGGTTCGGGTCTTTCTCTTCTCCGCTGCACTTCGCGGCTTCTTGTCTCGTACGAGCTGCCCGTTGGGCCACATGTTGTCGCGAAGCAGCGCAATGTACCGCAGCAGCGGCTCCTCCTGCACCAGCATCTTGGACGTGTCACGGACCTTGCGCTCGATGGTGCCTCCCAACAGCTGCTGAAGCACCACAACCACTGCTCTGCCTCGCAGCCAGTTATTTCCACGGTTGAGTTCAAACACTTCCAGAAAGATGTCGCAAATTGGTTTGATAAACGGTTCCAGTTCCTTGCTCTCAAAGGCATTCAACTCGGCCTCGGCCTCGGCAGCTGGGAAAGACTCTTCGTTGGTATTCAAAGGTCCCGAGTTGAGCTGGTTCGTCGCCGCTGCAATCAGGTTTTGGCCAGCCACTGAAATCTGATCCAGCACTGGTATATTGCCTAGGATATCCTCCACGCCATCCGTGACCGAATCGTATAGTCGACTGACAATATCCTTTCTGCCTTCTCTATCGAGCAGATTCTCACCTTGAGTGATGGCGCTCTCGGATAGAAAGGCCCGCAGGTCACGGCTGCGGCAGACATCTGGCAGAAGCAAGAGCTCTTGTAGATACTTTTCCAGTGCAACTCGCCTTTTGCGCAGAAATTCGCTCTGAAACTTCATCACAACTCTTCTACCCGGGAAATCGAGGTTCCGAACAGACGGATATCTGGACCGTAGCTTTTGATGAAGATCGTGAAACTCGCTGTATCGGCGAGCGACAACCCACGAGGCCGCAGGCATTTGTTCGCCCGCGTCACGCTGAACCTCAATAACGTACAGCGCGAATTCTCTGCCATCATCCTCGCGCCCCACTTGAATGGACTTGATCTTGATAGTCGATCGGCCGTACAGACTGTTGTCGCTCTCTTGCACCACATACTGCTGCCGCTGCAGCTCTTTCCGTCGAATTTCTCTTTGCAAGCTGGCTTTCGACTTTGAGAGAATCCGTAGCTCCGCAGTGTTGTTTGTCAACTCTGCTTTTCTCGTTAACGAGTCCACGATAGCCTCCTGTGCCGTCAATCGGTCGATATCGTTGGTAAGCACCGTGATAGCTTCGGCAAGACCCAAGTCACCTGGGGCTGCGGCTTGGACCTCGTCTTCATCGTCAATATTGTCTTCATCATCCACGTCTTCTCTCTCGTCAGATAAATGTTTATCCTCGTCGGCAAAGAGATCGTCGTCGACAAACACTCCAATACGCGAGGCCGCGCTCACCAAGCCGAGGGATGAAAGGCTGGGCTTCTCGTCTTTTCCCGCGTTCGGCCGGCCAGCATCAATAGAGCCTCTGTTGGAGTCCTCGTCATCACCAAAGAGACCACCAGAGCTCCCTCCACCGATGTTATCATCATTTGTAAAGAGTGAAGCTCGTAGATCTGCTGCTGTTTGCGGGCGATCATCCTCCATGATGTTATTCAGCGCCTTTTCAACGGCTTGAACCGCTTGAGTATCTGGCTTATCACTGGGGTCTTCCTGTTCGATATTGGGATAAGAGTCGCCCATATTGTCGTGCTCTATTTCGTCATCATCAAATAGAGGGTTGACTGGCTCCTCATCCAACGACCTTCGGCTAACTGCCAGCGGGTCCGTGACATCGCTCTCACCACCGTTAGAGGTGAGGTCAGACGCAGAACCGGCCCTTCGCGCAATGGGGTTGAGACGTGCGAGCGATTTCGGTTTGGGTGTTCTGCCGTGTGAACGGCCGTTTGACTGATGTGGCGTACCCATGTCAGATGACGAGAGCGCCATGGGTGTTGACTGTACAACAGTCGTTGTCTCCTGCGAAGCGAGACACTTGTAATACAAGTCAGACCTTTTGAAGGCCTGGAAATACTGATTCTTCATCGTATCCAAAGCCATGCTCTGTACTTGTAATATCGACCGACGAGCCTTGAAATATTGGGCTGGTGTGGCCGCCTTGCCTGCTTGTAGGAATTCTTTGACGTTGGCTTCAGACGACTCTGGCACGTTTAATTCGGGCTTGGACAAGTATGCTTGTTGAATCTGGCGCAAGTCTAGTCGGTCAGAGTCCGTCCACATCGGCAAATTCGAGGGAAGGGCTTCATCGTCAGGGCCATCATCCTCCAGCGGATTTCGAATACCGTCTACAACGAGCCAAAATTGGACAAGAGTCATCATCTTCTGCCGGTCCATAAACTCCATGAAGTAAGAGAGGCCAGCAGAATCACGCAGAAGCTCTACCAGACCGGCGTTTTCCAGACGAGACGCAGAAGCGGATTTGACCATCGTTGGCGCACCAGATGCGGATGTGTGAGATTTGTCTCCTCCGGCTGCGAGATGAGCCACTCGCTGGTCCAATAACCTTTTCCCCATCTCAAGTCGGCGTAGGTATACTTGATCCGGATTTTCCTCAAGCGAGTCACGTTTCAGTTGACTGGCGACTTCGTTTCTGAAACGCCTAGCATCTGACAGATTATTTACTTTCCGAATGGCGCGGATGAACTTTTCGAATTTTCGTTCGCTGTCGCCTGGTGATATGCGTGGAGCTGCCGCGGCCTTAATGGTACGAGGCGCTGGCGAAGCATGCTGGTCAAGAGCAGCCCTCAGCTTGCGGACTGTAGAGCGGTCCTGAAGCATAGAGCGGCCCATGTTTTCCATCATCTGATTCCATGTATCTGGCTCAGAAAGAAGCTGCATGACAGGTGAAAGCACAGCACAGCTAACAATTTCCTTGACAATGATGGACACTGCTCGGCTTGACAGCATATGACGAGGCATAACCTTGGGCAATACACGAGCCATCAAGCCTCTGAGATAATCTTGCTGTACCATTTTTGTGTCGGGGAATGACAGAGACGCGGCGGGGTGGAGCTTGCCATCGTTATACTTGGCAGCAATAGCAAGATCTAGCTCCTCGGATTCCGTGACCGATTTGTTCAGCTTTTTGCCTCGAATAGAACGCTCCGCTTCGTAAAAGTCTCGAAAATGAGCCGTCAGAATGGGAACAACCCTGCTAATGACCAGCTCGACGAGGTCCTTGTCACGAAGGAAATCATGCAAGCTTATAATGGCCAGGCGAATGGCGCGATCGACTTCGTCCGGGAATTCGGGGTTCGGACTGATGTTGTTGTACCAGACTTTAACAAAGTCGCGAAGAATCAGGTTCAGCAGGTTGTCGACTGCCATGGCCACCCGCTGTGAGGGCAGACCGAGGGAGGGGCGCTCGTACATCTGGCGTTTGCGCAGCGCCGCCACTTCTGAGCGCCAGCGCTGCGGGCCGAGAAAGATGGGNAGCTTTCGGTCGCGGTCGGCGGTCGGCCGGGTTGCGCGCAAATAACAACAAGGCGCCCAGCAGGGCCACGAGGCCGACGAGCAGCCCGCCGCCAAAGGCGTATCCCGCCCAGCGGAGAGCGCTGAACCAGCTCACGGCGTAGCCCCAGCCGATGAAGGCGATGGCGCCGGCCAGAATCGCATCTCTGCGCTTCAAAGCCATGGGCGCGGCAACAAAATGGGAAAACCAAAGGCTAAATCCGACAAGAAACCCTAAAAGAAGAAATGCGGCATGGCGACAGGGTCATGTATCAAGGAAGAGGAGGGAGGGTCGGCAGGGTGGCTCGCAGAGGTCCCTGGTCATGAGGAGCTCTCTTGCTTAATTGGGCGCTATCGATTAAGCGGTCTGTTAGTATTGGTACTTGTTAGTGGAGGTGAACCCCTGCAAGCCAGATTGTGTTAGAACGTCATTTCAACTGGCACTTGGTGTAATTACCTACGGGCGCTCGCAAAAATGATACTACTGACCGGGGAAATGGAGAAAGCTTGGGAGAAATGCAGCATTTTCTTTGTTTATGATTATCAACACTTCAGAACCGCCTAGCAAGGTCCTTTGCCCATTGGGCAGCAACCACGCTAAGTGTTTACACGAGAGCTGTGCAGGCATAGCTTTGGTGGCGTTTCTACTAGTAAGTAGGTAGTTATTATTATTTAACATGAACATATTTAATTCAACACTGCCCTTGACGACGAGGTACACTCAATCTCAATCGCGGCTTCACTTTTGCTACGGACTTCATGGACGCTTTGTAAAGACTAGTGGGCATCCATCCTAGAGTCGTATTGTTAGCACATGACACATGAAACCGGCTATATGAACCAAGGCATGACTTACCATCGGGAAGAGGCAGGCAAAGACGCGAATTTCTTCCGACTTCTCTGTCGCATGATGGGCCCAGTCCAACTCTAGCGATGCTTTTCCAATCATGGCGGCCATGTAGAGCGGCACGTACCGCCTTGCGAGGCAGTCATGCGGCCCAGCACCAAAAACGAGCCAGTTCTTGGTCTTGCTCTCCGCGTCTCCCGTGATCCATCGGTCGGGGTCAAAAATGTTGGGCTCCGGGTAGGCCTCGGGGTCATGCAGAGCAGGGTAACAAGAGGGAATAATCATCGAGCCTTTCGGCGCCGTATAAGTTGGTGTGACGGGGAAGCTCTTGGTCGTCAGGTACGGCACGAAGATGACGGGAGGGCGGTGGCGAAGCAGCTCCTTGATGACAGCGTTGGTGAAGGTGAGAGATTCCAGCATGGGCAAATCGTACGGCTTGTTTCTATCGCCGCCTCTCACGGCGAGGTTCTCCTCGCGGATGCGATCAAGAATGTCGGGTCTCTGGGCCAAAATCTGGAACAGCCATGTTGTCGCACTGCTCGAAGCGTCTTGCGAGGCGAAAAGAAATGTGAAGAGAGTCTCGGAGATTTCTTCGTTGGTAAACTCTCGAATCATGTTGCTGGGTTTCTCCGCATCCGTCTCGCCTGCAGCGATCTTCTTGCGATACTGCTCAGACTCCATCATGTGCAGCACCCATTGATCAACAATACATGTCGGGGTCGCCCCAATCGACATCTTTGCTTTGCACATGGCTGCGCACTTGGCAAACTCGCGATGAACCCCGTCGGCAATCCGCTTGCCTAGCCACTGTTTGCTGTACGGAATGTACATTGAGAACGGCACGTTGACGAGCTCCATGGCCTCAGTGACACGATAAAAATCGTCGGCAATCTTCTTGACGGCCTCATGGGAGATGTAGTCGCCAAAAAATGTGCGGCATGATAACGCACAGTTGATCTCACGGAACCATCCCATGAAAGCGACCGGTTTTCCTTTGCTTGTAGCACTTTCATTGACGAAAGCATCGAAGTAGTCTGCAAAAACCTTTTCCTGCACTGGAAGATAAGTAGAAATAGCCTTGTTGGTAAACAGCGGAGTGAGCCCGCGGCGATATTCAGCGTGCTCCTTGCCTTGGAGAAATACCCAAGCCTTGTGACCAAGTAGGTCTTTCGCAATAGGTACAATGCATGGTTCGGCGTATTTGGGCGACTTGAAGACTTTGTGCGCCAGGTCGCGATCGGACACGAGAACAACGAACCTGTAGAACAATGTCAGTGAGTGCATTCATGAAAGGATTGTCAGGGCCGATATACTTATGGAAAACAGATACGCAGCTTAGAGGACCGCTCGCCCATTGAGCCAGATATGAGTCGAATTTCGGGTGCAAAGCTTGAATGAATGGTCCCATGAGAGGAATCTTGAAGGTCGGTCCAGCGATAGATCCCTTGCGCCAAATGTACATGACTGATGATGAAGTCAGCTACGTAGCAGGTTATTAGGTGTGATTGGAGAGCATACTTTGATCGTAGGCAATAATTCCCATTATCGCTGCCACAACATATTGCCAGGCTGACCAGTTTTCAGCTGCATTTAGAAAGGTTTGTTGAGCATGCTCAAACAACGTCGTTGAGGCTTGGGCTGCAAAGTGCACCGTGGTATTGTTCGTTGCGTCCACAGACATTTTCATGGTAATGAAAACAGAAGAGCGCAATAATCAAATACAAAACTAAAAAGAAGGAGGATTAGAGCTGCTTTTAAGAAGCGCGCGCGATTGGCGGTGGTATTAACCCAGAAGAATCTCGCCTTCCGGGTAGGTGGACTAAGTACCTAGTTGGTGCGGGCCGCTACCTTAACCCCGGAAGCCAAGAGCTATGACCTGCAGGACATTCACTGTTTTACATTCAAGGTCCTCATTTCATAGCATTTTCCATGGGATCCGCTTCTTGCTTGATAATGAGTCGACATCCTATTGCCCAATTGGTGAGATGTCAATGGCTGGATGCTGCAAGAGATGACCCAAATAGTACTAGACTCCGATTCGTGTTCGGTTCACGACGGTGCCCACCAGGGTCAAACGGAGTCTAGTCCTCTTTGGGAACACCACGCAAAGCCTCGTCGCCGTTCCTCCCGTGCGCCAATGGACAAGAACTTACACAGCCTGTCCCGCCAACACCAGCCTGCCCAAGTTACTCTTCCAGCTGCATGTCACCGTTGTCTTTGCACTGGGGGGTTCAGCATTGAGGAAAACGAGGTGGCCGCAAAATGCGCCAGACTCTTCGACGGTCCTGCAGCGCTTGCGCNCCGCGCAAAGAGTCGCTGCGACCTGCGCACACCCCACTGCTCGCGCTGCGCAGCCCGCAATATGCTATGCGTGTATGCAAACGAGCCATTGTCTAGTTCGCCTGGACCGCAGCATCAGCAAATATCTGGATACGGATCTGTTGATCCATTTGAGTCATATCCCCAAGTAAGACTCCGGAAAGATCATGTCCAACGTCTTATACATAGCTGTAGGCCACACAACACCCTCAAATCCTGACCATGCTTCCAACGTACTCACAGCGTGGTAGTTCTTCACAAAATTGCGTTTCAATACTATCCTCTTGACCGCAATCCGAATTCAAATCCATTCTTAGTATCATGGTGGCCTCTTGCTCTAGGAGACCCCGTTCTGTTTCACGTTTCATTACAGACGGCATGCCTGGATGAAGAGTTCTTTGGCCGCAAGGGCTTTCAAACGTCAGAGCAGCTGATGTCCGATTCTGTCGTTTTGCTTCGGCGAAAGGTTCAGGATGTCTCTTTGGCAATGCAAGACAGCACCATAAATTCCGTCATCACGCTTGCCACCATAGAGGTGAGAAACCAGGCTGAGCCCGATGAGTTGAACGCCTACATCAAGTGAATGAGCTGACAGCTGTGCATTGTCAGTATGGAAAAGGCAACATAGAGACAGCTCAGATGCATGTGACAGGAGCAAAGAGACTGATAAATATGCGAGGTGGACTGCAAACAGTAATGCAGACCAGTCCGCTCACCGCACGAATGGTCAGCTGGTGAGTGGCTGTGCCTACCGCCTGCGAAACGCAGCTAATGGAATACAGGGTGTCAATGCTTGTTATGGGCGTACCACAATTCGAAACCCAAGATGATGATGGAACCGGAGATGGAATCAGTCCTATCCCCGAATGGCGAATAGAACGGTCTGTCAATCCAACAGCAATGTCGGAGGCGGACATGGAACCTCGAACATGGAACGTTTTTGCGCGATTATATGGTATTTTCCATCTGACTAACCGTACACCACTTCCTCTGATACGCCTTCACGACCTTACCTGCTTTGTTGTGCATCGACTTCTCGCACCATCGACATCAGAGCATGCATCTTCTGCACTCTCTGACTGTATTCGCTGCGCCATCATATTATACATGCTCATTTTGCAAGGGCCAATCTATTACACGCACGCTGCGATATTACAAAAGACCGCAGCTCGCCTTGCCATGCAACTACATGATCGTGCCGCCTCCCCGGCCACATCTCCCGTGGACCTGTGGCTCGCCGCCATTGGTCTCGTGGCTTCTCACGGTTCACCATACTACGAACCGTTGCAAAGCCAAGTTCGCTCCATGTCCGTGTCTTTGGGGCTACTCTCGTGGGAAGAGGCATCCGCGGTTGTCAAAACGGTATTGTGGTTGGATGCACCACATACGGAACACGTTTTCCAGAGCCACTGGGACATTGCGCTTGGCCATAACTGCCAGCTGGTGACATTTGGATCGACGCAGATTGCTCCTTCTAGAACAACAAACCTAGATAACAGCATAGGTTTTGCAGAATCACGAATAAACTGAGTGGTTAAGCATCAGTTCATGACACTACGTACTATGTGCATACCAAAACAACCTCAGCAGAATTTGTCTGTAGTAGGCTGAGATCGAATTCTCGCAGCAGTCTCGATGCAAAATCGCACCACCTACGCGGCGACAGGCGGCAAATAAACTCGTACAATAACTATTTTAAACTTGGCAGAGCACCTCATTACAGCGGGCGGCACTCCGCTTGCGCTCGCCCCCTCTATCATGAAATATCCAACCCTTTCATGCTCACCGCCGGTTCCAACTGGGCGCAGGACGATACCGTGGATCTGTTGGCGATAGCTAGCTCCGAGGGCCCGACCCCGGCTGCACCCCAGGCACAGATACGCGATGGGTAGATAGTGCAATCCAGGGTCATTCTGAGACACGCCGGGTACATCTGCTACGAATCTGCAGTTGCTGGCCCAGCCAGTGAAGAGATACTCCTTTACCAATGTGAGAGAGGGCTTTCTCGCAGCGGTGCCAGCTACAGCAGTTGAGGCAGGCATACAAACGTGGGAGACCAAGGATACGACTACCTCGGGGTCGACATCCGTAAAGGCATCGAGTCCTGATTTCACGCCGCCGACAGCCGAGATCCAGCTCCAGCTCGGATGGGAGAAACTAGCCCTCGGGCGGGGAGTGCTGCTTTTCACGATCCAAAGCAGGTTGAAAGCCAGCGTCTCGAGCCACAAACCGAATGCAAAGGTGCGGTTGGTCCGGGCAGTAATCAAGTTCGCCGCTCCGGTTATGGCAATAAGCCTGTCGGTTTCGTGTGTCAAGGCGCGCGTGGAGTACTGCTCTACAATCTCGTACCAAGCGTTGTGCAGGCTCACCTGCACCTCGCCATTTGTCACGTCGACGGCGTCGGACAGCAGAAGCTGGAACTCACCCTGCAAGCCGCTCCGCGCCGTGCTTTTTATGGCAGCCGCCCATCGCTGCGTTGGCGGCAGATAGTTCGCGTTGGCTACATAAGCGGAACTTCTTCGGCCGCCCTTGCTTATCTGAATTCCCCGGACGAGAGGCCGGGTGAAGTCTCCACCACCAACAGTGCCGTCGTTGTTGAGCTTGGGCTTTGGCTGGTGGACGAGACCTTCAGGGTCATATTCGGACGCCCGCAGGGTGTTGCATTCAAACAGAACAACGCCATTGCAGTAGTGGATAACTCGCCGTGCCAAAACACGCTCTTGAAAGGCCCAGGCACGAGAGGACAGCGGCGCGGGATCCACGAACTCGTCAAAGAGTTGAGCCGCGGAACCCTGCCGGTGTAGCCAAACGGAGTGAGAGCCTCGTTTCCTCCGGCCGTCGGAGCCCAGCCTCAAGACGCATCCAAACGAAGTTGCTTTGGGTTTGATCTTTCTCCGGAAGAATCCCTCGTCCGACTCTGCAGATGCGGTGGCGGAAAGGACACACAACGAGTTGGCATAGACATGACCCATCAATTTTGCTTCTCGATCCCAGTCTGTGTCATCCGTGGAGTCTTGGATAATGCAAAGCGAGTCAATCCAAATGTACCGAACACCAATCCCACGTGTAATAGATATCGCGTCCTGGAAGTTCTGTGATAAGTCATCGAGTCGGATATCAAGTTTCATGGCCTCGAGGTCTGCCTGAAGTAGCCTCTTTCGCATCGGCTGCTTTCCCCAGCAATGGCTCAAGGCGAGATACTCCAATGGGGCTGTTGGGCTTTCGATGAGTCGTACAGGTGACGTAGTGCTGTCGCCCACATCAATAAGCCGAGTGGGGAAGAATTTTGCTTCACTTTTATGATCCAGTTGGCAATTAGGGCGTTTCTGGCAGGTGTCAATCCAAGTCTTTGCAAGGGCAATGATAACGCTCGAATCGGTTGTTGGTGCACTGTCGCATCTGTGAGTAGTATCGTGTCCTATAATACGAAATTTAGCTTCCTCTATCCTGGAAATAATGCTATTAGCGTCCGCATACCGATTGTGACGGTAAAATTATCACCAAGTATCTTTCGATCATCGTGCAGATATATGCAAAGAACCGGAGCTCGTCGTGGGCTTTCTCTCAAGACGATGGAGAGGTACAGCAGTGAATTTGCCGGTATTGTACTTTCGCTCTGATCTGCCGGTGTGGAGTTCATGGGATCGGCCGAGACAGAAAGGAGCCCACACTGTCGACAGGCAAGGGATCGTTCCTGTAATTGCTGCCAGGAAGAATGGCGAAAAGTTTCGCTTTCGGGCGCAATGGGCCAGAGACCTCCATTGAGGAGGCGCGAATATTACAACGACGAGCCGCGCCATGCTCCGTCGCAGGAAGATGCTGACAGATCCTCTAAGCCCAAGAGCCTCGTTGCTGATGTGATGCCACATTGCTAGTGTTCTTTGACTGGGTATGCAGACGGAGACGAGAGGTGATTAGGGGCTCTCATGAAATATATGTGTTTATGTATGCGAGGAAACAGGACTGTGTGAGAGGAGGTGTGGTAGTCTTGCGACGCACTGACCTTGGATCTGCCAGTACTTACAGCGAGATGCATCTGCCGTGCTCTCTGCCGTGCTCTCTGCCTTGCAAACCGCCTATTTGTAAACTGCGCGCCATTTCTCAGTCGTGACACTACATTCTCTTAACATAGCTTCGCATTTCAAGTCTGGAAGTGACCAACTTGAATCAAATGGATGGGTGCGCCGGCTGTTGTCCGCTCAACTAGAACATTCTTATTCATTCCTCCTCTGATCGGCAATTGATTGCTTCAACCATTTCATTTTATTCTACAAAGGTCTTCACCTATTTCTTTTGGGTTTAATAAAATAACCGAAACTCTGGGATACGTAGACGCCGAGTCATATATCTTGATCCTCATGCTGTTGTGTAGTCAGGGCATATCAACCTCTGTAAAGCTACCCCGCCATTGCAGCTGCCAGAATCCGGGCCACCACCAAGCCGCAATTGGCAGTGCGACTAAAATCTTGCGTATCAGTCAAAACTCGGTCATTCCCTGGCAAAACTGCCCCTTGTCACGACTCTCGTACTGCATGAGCATATTCGCCTCCGAATGCTACGCTCAGAGAGTTAACATGCCACCACACGCTTCGTGTGCCTGTCGCCGTGGGTTGAGCCGCGTCACAACGCTGGTCCATTTTTCTTTGTAAAACGAGCAGTGATCGTAAATGCATTTCGTATGTACCATGCTTCCTATTTCAACGCCAATGTGTATCCCTGGATATTAACCTTTTCAACTTGTCCCCCAACCACACGCTCCCTACCAAGGCGGATCTTCCCTCCGTCTGTAGAGTGCCACAAACTTGAGACCCTTGTTCCTCGCCACTTTCTTCCCCTCCTCCGTCTCGGCCCTCATGACGGCTACACACGGGTCCGCCTCGACCTCCTCCTCCGAGACGCGCTCAAACGACGGGTGCGCGTCAAAGTGCTCGACCATCCACTCGTGCAGGGCCTCCACGTCGGTAATCGTGTAGACGATGCCGCCCGGCCGCAGGGCGAAGGCGTACTCGGAGTTGAGCGTGGTGGAGACGATGCGCGCCTTGTGCTTGCGCGCCTTGAAGTGCGGGTCCGGGAAGCAGATGAAGATCTTGCTGAGCTGGTCCTTCTTGAAGAAGTTGGGCAGGAACTTCATCGAGTTGGCGCGGATGCAGGCGGCGTTTTGGTAGGCGGAGCTGCCGTCGCCGGCCTGCTTGCGCAAGGCGTAGATGCGCTCCTGGACGAAGGCGGTGACTTGTGTGCGGATCTCGAGGCCTGAGGTGAGAGGATGTTTAGTATGAGAACTGTGTAGGAGGGGCTAGATGGTGTGCTTACCGAGCATGAGCTTGTTTGGGAGGATGGGAGAGAGGGCGACAAGAAGACCGCCATAGCCACAACCAATGTCGACAATCTCAACATCTTGCTTGAGTGGTCTTTGCTGGGTTGTGTTGGCTTCGTCGCCTGTGGATTCTGCTACATATGCAGGATAGTATTTTGCCCAGTCCATGTCCGCTGGAGATACGGGACTAATTTATGGTTAGCAAGTTTTCATTCATATAAAAAAAAAGAGCCAAGTTTGGTGGTTGCGTCCAGTTACATACTATTCCAAGGCATGGTCCGAGAATGGGTTTGCGTGCGCTCTTTGGCGATAGAATCGCTTGCGAGGGAGCTGTGCGGCATCGTGCTTGTCCCGCGCCGCGTGAAATCTTTCACGGTTGGCTTTCTTTTGCGTAGCACCCGGCATTGTATTTGGTAATTGCTGCCTGCTGTGGTGAGAATTTATATGACGGCTTTGCGATTTTTCGTTGGCAGCCGACTCATCGCAAAAAGAAGTTTGTGAGGCAAAGGTCAAATGTGACCTAAATGGGCAGGCGGTGAGGCGCAGCGAGTGTGGCGCATCTTGCTTTCGTGGCGGGTGTCCTGGTCGCCTGTCCGCACGCTCCAGGCGCATGTGCCACTGGAGTTAAGCTTTATTAAACCTGGACCAACTCTGGGCATTGCAACGTCTTTGCATGACTTGGCATAAGCTTTTTAGTTTCGTCATTCATAAGCTATATATGGTGATGAGGAGCTCTGTATTTACTCGATTTCGGCATATGCAATTTTATGATGTATTTGCTTTTGAGACTTGTCCATGTTAGTTTTGTTGCCTCGGTCCCGGTACAAGGCTGCGTATTTCCTGCCAGCCCCAGCTCGCCTCAGGGGTGCCGTATTGCTGCTGGCACGGGCCACTGAACCTCCCGAGCTGTCCGACAGGGCAAGATAGCTACCTACTTCATCACGAGCAAAATTTGGTCCCTTTGTTTTGACATTGCCAGCAACAACATGTCGTCCTC
Source organism: Lecanicillium saksenae (assembly GCA_027627215.1). Taxonomy (NCBI): domain Eukaryota; kingdom Fungi; phylum Ascomycota; class Sordariomycetes; order Hypocreales; family Cordycipitaceae; genus Corniculantispora; species Corniculantispora saksenae. Next base: position 3,366 of record JANAKD010000473.1, on the reverse strand, counting down.
TCCTTCAGATCAATGGTGGCTATACAGCGCCGCATTTTTCATATTCTCATCACCTATTGTGCGATTTATCGCCGGCACATGCGTATGCAGATCCCTGGCTCGATGGCCTCCAGATGAATCGTAGCCCAAGCTAACGTGATCTGCCAGTTCCTCATCGGTCTCCTGTCTATTTTCCCGCTGGTTGCCTTCCTCACTGTTGATATTGTTCTCTGGTGCTGGAGAACGCTGAAACATGGCCGCGTGGCTGAGCGCAGAGCCCATGAAGGCACTCAAACAGACTCGAAAGCTGCGATAAGCACATCCGTCAGTACTGAAGAGGATGCGTCAAGGGCACAATCTACGCGGCGAAGATGACATCAGATTCACTAAAAGTGTTTTTTTCATTCTTTAATTTCATGGCCAGCTATTTTCTTTTATTTTATTTTGATTCCCTTTCGACAGCGCGCATTATTTACGGTAACTGCGAGACAACCTTGATGAGATCAGCCGTCACACCCATGGCCGTGACATCGCCACCGGCACCAGCACCCTGGACGATGAGAGGGTTGCTGCCATAGCGCTCCGTGTAGAAGCTGATGATGTTGTCGCTGCCCTTGAGGGCGGCAATGGGGTGCGAGCGGTCAAACTCCTGCAAACCGACCTTGACGGCGTTGGCGGCGACGTCGAGAAAGGCCGATGGCGGCGAGGGCGGGGAGTAGGGCGGGGAGAGGTCAGGACGAAAGGTGACGATGGATAGTTGGGTGACTTCGCAGGTGGCCATTTTGGTGTGTGATGTATTTAAAAAAAGAGATCAGGTAGAAGAGGAGAGGAGGAGGAGGAGGAGGAGGGTATGTAGAAGGGAGGAAGGTGTGAGGGCGGATGGTGGTGGTATTGTTGGGATGGGAATGTTTGTCCCAGTTTATCGGATTCGAGGCCAGTAGGAAAAGAGACAGGAACCAAAACGGCCCATTAGAAAGGAGGGTCCTCTTCTTTGGTTTCTTGTTACTTTTGGTTTTTGTAAAAAAGAAGCGGAGAGAGCGGAAAGCGGAGGGGATCCAAAGGAAGAGAGAGAGAGCGAGAGAGAGGCCAAAGGTGTAAAAGATGGGGAGGGGGGAAACCGCGTGCTATTATACATGCATAGGACCAAACTACTTGGTGTTGGATTTGCTGCCTGAGCGAGGCAAATAAAAAACTGGGAAATACAAAAGGGCCTTTTGCAAATTACTTTGTAGCCCAAGAAAAGGTACTGGGTCAGCAAGCCTACAGACACACAGCCAAGTTACCTGCCCGATTGGCGCAAAAGCCTTTTTTTTTTTTTGGTGCTGGTGCGGCGGCNGGCGGGCGGCGTGGGCGAGATGCAAAAAGCAAGGGCCGATTCGCAAAGATGGAGACGCAGTTCCGGTATTCGGGGGTGTGGGCTGGCTGGCAGGCAGGCTGGCTGTGCACAAGACAGGACCAGTACCAATCAGTACGACAAGATGGGAAAAGTCAGTACCTAGCAACTAGTTAGTGGGTAAGGGTGGCAAAGCGGCTTTTCTAAACGAGAGTCTCTTTGCAGACTTGCAGTAGTAATACATTCTAATCTAAAGGCAGGCATCTGCTATATCGGCAGTCCTTCACAGCCAAAAGCCAACGGGTGACATGCACGTGCTTGCAGTGATGGATGACGGATGGCAAGCAACGATAATAATTAGGAACCCTGGGACGTCTCAGGCGTATCGCTCTGTATCACGCCTCTTTGACTTGTTCTTCTTCTTACTCGTTCTGTTATCTACTCTACTCTATGCATATCCTCTATCTGTCTGGCTTATCCCTCTGTCGAAAAATGGTCGCACACCTCGGCTCAAAGCACCCTTCGGCGTAAGGAAAACCTCCCCCTCTAGGAAAAGAGGCCGATCCCGGGGCGCACCAAAAACTCCTCCTCTGGGCGGCTACTTCGCTGTTGGTGTGGAGCCAGCGTGTGGTAATACGTTACGTCTAGGGTTCCAGCCTGTCACTCTTGTTATTCCTGGATGTGTGTTTTCTGGGCATCTCCTGATGTATCCTGTCGTCTACTAATGGCCACGATTTTTTATCATTTTTTTAATCAAGTCTAGGCCTGACTTGCTGTCATGTTATACACAGTGTCTCCCTTTCGCCTGCATCGTCATGGTGTGGTGTGGCGCGCTACCACTCCCCCCCCCCTCAAGGGCCCAGGCATTGGCCCCAGCGTCCCCTCCTCCTAGCAAAAAAAAAAGGCCGCCAACGCCCAGAAGAGCAAAGAGCCCGCAGCGCCCCGGAGCGGCTGTCGGAGCCGGTCAGATTTTTTTCTTTCCCTCTTTAATTATCCTGTAGGCAGGCATGGAAAAGCAGAGGCCACCAACTCGAGAGACCGCAGTCCACCCAAGACGGGCTCCAACGCTAGCGCCACCGAGTGAGCCGAATCTATCCTTCTCTGCCCACTCTCTCTACCTTGGCTCTACGCCGAAACGGCCCCAACAGGTATACAGCGTGCGTCCCGGCCTGCAACCATTGGCACTATTGTATTTATCCCAGGTAGTGAGGGACTCGTAATAGTAATACCTGCGTCTCGACCATTTTCCGAATTAATCTCTCGCTTTAATTTCACGAGATTGATTTCTCCTCGTGTCCTTGTAACAGGAGAGGCATTTATTTCTCCGTTTGCACATGTTTGCGTTTGCCATCTTTGCCAGCTGCGAGCTTTTGCCAGCTGCCACGTCTGCCAGCTGCCAACACACACACACACACACACACACACACACCACCACCCTGCCAGCTGGCGACACCAGCCCAGACACCTACTACCTAACCTCCCCAGGCAGGCTCTGTTCATGCGAGCAGCACGCACAGCCAAAACCGTTTGCCCCCTCTCCCGCACCACGCCGCAGCAAACTACTGCAAGCCAGCGTCGCCAAGCCTACCCAATTCCCATTCCCATTCCTACCACAGACTCGCAAGCCTTTTTTCTACCATCTACGTCATAGTCGCAAAGAAAGAGTCATTCTCTCTATATCATCCAGTCATCACAACTCCAGCTACCAAACGTAATTTATCCTTCGGAAATTTAAATCACCCAGTCACATCTCGACTAAAATAGAGTCATCGTAAAACCCATGCCCTCCCGCCCGTTGACACACACACACATGCAACCCACACCCGCCCTAGCTGTCCGCCCCATCCGGCTTAGCGCCAAATCTCAACCTCCAAGCTTCACAACCTCTCACCCTTGCCACACCTGCAACACCAACAACACCACACCCCAAGAGATCACCAGATATCTCACCAGACATCCCCAGACATCACCCGATATTCGCATCGCCAGCCCGCCATGGCCTCCTCCCTCCCAGAGGACATTCACCTCCTCACGCTCAACTGCTGGGGCCTCCT
>JANAKD010000472.1:0-18412 GCA_027627215.1 Lecanicillium saksenae | reverse complement strand
CCAGTGCCATGGCTGGCGTGGACATGAAGCTGGGGCCCAACGCATACCGAGAGCTGCATTGGCACACGGCGGCCGAATGGGCACTGGTGCTGAAGGGTTGCGTCCGAATCGCTGCGATAAATGACGAGTCGCAGACCTTCACCGACGATCTGTGTGCGGGCGATGTGTGGTTCTTCCCTGCAGGTGTGCCACACTCGATCCAAGCGTTCGATGAAGGGGTTGAATTTTTATTAGTCTTCGACCAGGGCGATTTCGACGAGAATGGCACCTTTTTGGTCTCGGAGATGTTTGCTCGCACGCCCAAGTCTGTTCTAGCCAAGAATTTTGACGCACCGGTCGAGGCGTTCAATGACTTGCCTGAGAAAGAGCTCTATATTTTCAACGGCACGCCGCAGCCCAAGGACATTCAGAAACAGAACATTACCGGATCCGCAGGCGCCATCCCAGTTTCCCACGCCTACACGTACCACTGGTCGCAGCAGAAGCCCTACGAGGTCCCCGGTGGCTCTGTGAAGATCCTGGACCCCACCACGTTCCCCATCGCCGCCAAGTTCTCCGCCGCCCTCGTCACTGTGAAGCCCGGCGCGATGCGCGAGATGCACTGGCACACGTCGTCGGACGAGTGGGACTACTTCCTGCAGGGCTCAGGTCGGGCCACCATCTACAGGGCACCAGACGCTGGCCGCACCTTTGACTTCACCGCTGGTGATGTGGGCTACATTCCCAAAGCTGACGCTCACTACGTCGAAAACACAGGCACCGAGGATCTCATATTCCTCGAGGTGCTGCAGGCGCCCAAGTTCTCCGATATTTCCGTGGCGCAGTGGCTTGCCCTCACACCGAAGCAGACCATCAAGGATCACTTGAACCTGCCTGATTCGCTGCTCGACAAAATTCCCAAGGAGAAGACGATTCTCAAGCAGGGCAACAGAAACATGACCGCATTGGGTCAGTAATCAACTGCCGAAGCATCATTTCGTTCTGCATTAGCGCACGGCTGTTTTTGTCGTCGGTGTTTGCTGCGTTATCTGCATCAACCTGACTTTTACTAGCACCAATTTTTACCTAGCGATATAGAGACAGCGCATTGTTCTGTCATTTCTCACATTCAAGAATATTTTTATCTTCCATGGCCCGTCTCACGTATAGCTCTCTACATCTACAGCCTATTCTAGCCTCAGCGGGAATGACCGAACCCGTCATTACACATCCTCAGCAATCTTGAATAATGACACTGAATGAATTTGTGCGCCTTTTCTCATTGCAACAATAGGCTCTGACCACGCATACGGGTTTGAGGGTCTAGAACTTTTGCGGGCTAATTTTAGTTGCAGGCTCGGAAACCGCGAGACTTGGAGTTTGGCGTTTCCAAATTCGGCATGTGTCCGTGGAAGAAGCCTTCAGAAGTGGCACCAATATGCTACCGTACTTCAGCCTCGTCGCACGGGTTGTTGACGGTACCAATGACAGCTTCAACTCGACAATATTTCTTCATTCGTCATCAAGCTGCTCCACTTGATTGATGACGTCGCGCGACGCCTCTCAACTCGCTGCACTGGTCACTGGGTACAGCGGTGTTGGTGTTTCGGTTGGCAGTGGAACATCAGCAGCTTCACCAGGAGGAGTTTGTCAAATCAGCCACGTCTGTTTCGATGAGCCGCCCATAGGGAGACTGCAACACCCACGCTCGCTACAAGGCCCTACAACCAAAGAGCTGTTAGCAATTCAATGACGGGTGATGTATTGAGGTCAAGAACGTCTTATGAGACGATTCGAATCAGCGCCGTGAGATGCGTGGCATTGATCCGAGGTGTTAACTTATTGCCTTTTACTTACTCGCTGCTTTCCGTGTGAACGTCTGTAATATTTACGCGTAAGCCTCGGTTTTTGCTCATTATCGTTCATTATCGCTCATTCCCATACACAACAAGTCGATTTGTGTAGTACTCATCAGTGCCAGGGCGGCACCCGCCGATCAAGGCCAACTTTGACAGCTGCAAGGATACGGGTAATACAACCTTCAAGGGCATGAACTCTTTCGACTGTGAGGAAGAATTGGTCTACTTTGTATCACTATGATATATTCCGTATTTTCTCCTCTCGATTTGCCGACTGCTTGCCCTAGGGGCCTGCCATCTCTAGCGCTGTCAAAACCACATCTCGGCAGCCTGGCTTGAGGAATTCGCAAGTCCAGGGTTCTCGCCACTAAATTTCAGTATTTTTCAAACGAAGCTCTTTCCTGCCGCAAGGTCCCTCTTTATTCTCGGCGGTGCTGAGCAGTATTTTTATGTCTCGACCCGTACGTAGCGATCTCGACCCTGAAACTCAGACCCTCAGCCTTGCCCTAAGTTGGATTTAGGCTAAGGCTCGGTCAACACAGCCCATGATTGGCCCGCGCCTCGGATGACGCGCCATATCAGCCCTGTCGTATTGTGAAATCAGGCTGCTTGGTCCCAGTTACTAGCCCATTATTGAAGTAATACGAGTATGTCCACGATGCACGATTGATTCTAGACTCATTTACTACTTGGCTTTATCACAGCGGAAAAGTGGCCAGGCTGCATATAAGGAGGCCATCAAGCAATCCTCTGTCGCCCACGATCACTACCCATTACTGACTTACTGAATTACTAGTTTTTCCAGTTATCCTACCCTCAAGCTTGTCACTATGCGTTTGTCTTCAGCGACTGTCATCATGGCCTCGACCGTCACTACCACCGCTTCGGGTATCTCCATGGTTTGTGAATCCAGGCTTACTTTCACGCCTCGGGAAATACTTGCTTACACAGTGGGTTGATGTAGGGTGATCGATACCGAGATCATAACTGTGCTACTATTAATGCCAAGCCACTTCGAACACTCCACGAGGGTGAGTGCGTTGAGCTGAAGAATACTGGGTACGTAGCATTGCCGGATCATAACCACCCTCTATAAGACATACATCTCTAATTTGCCACATCTTCAACAGCTCATTCAGTATCCGACAACCCCAATCGGTTTGTTACTTATACAGGTGCGTGACTCAGTGGAATACCGGTTCCAAAACGCGAAAGCTAATCTCGAGTTCCAGCGACCGCGGATGCAGAGGCGACGTGACCGTATACTCGAGCTCCAAATTAGCCTGCCACGACACGAGCGGCACCGAGTGGAAAAAAGCGAAATCACTACAGTGCGCAATCCACGACTAAACCAAGAGAAATTTGCATAGATAGGTGCATTGGCGTTAAAGCGATAGGGTATTATATGTTGTATTTCCAGCCATCTTTTAAATAAATGTATATCAGTTTCACCTCCATGTTACATCATACGTTTCTTTCTCACCCCCAGAGCACATTCAGGCGACGCCAGCCTCGTGGTTTAGGTGGTAGATCCTCCGGCTCTCGACGTGCCACTTCCAGAAAGTCCCGGATCGGCATTTCCTCAAGCGGCACCAACTTCGTCCCGCACCAGAACTTGTAGCCAAAATACAAAACCAGGATTAGAGGAATATTAAAATACGCCGAGACGAAGCTTTGCGCGCTCCAGTGGCCGTCGATGAAGACGTAAAAACCGCCGGTCAGGAGCAGCAGCGAAAAGGACACGAGGGCCAGCCAGGCGCCGTATGGCTGCAAAGGCCCCTTCCACGGCAGCTCATCGCGGCTGATGCCCTGCTTCTTGCAGCCGTAGTAGAAGCGGAGGTATACGAGCTCGATGTTGATCCAGTGCACGAAGGACGCGGCAGAGACGAGGTCTTGGAACCAGCTGAAGACGACTGAGGCGCCTTCGGACAACGTCATGAAGCCGAGGACCATGAGCGAGCCGACGGCCGAAACCGATAGCCATGGAACGCCGAAGCGGTTCGTTCTGGTGAAGAATTTAGGGGCGTGGCCTTCGAGAGCCAGGCCGTAGAGCGTGCGGGTGCCCACCAGCATTGCTGTGAAGAGCAGTCAGCAGTCAATAACAAAAGGGTTAATGCGCTTGAACGTACCTGAATTTCCTGCACTCCAAGCACTTGTCACCACAACCGCATTTATAATGGACGGTACCGCCTTTATGCCCGCATTAATCGCGGCAATGGCAAAGGGCGAAGCACCAGCGTCGCCCGACCTTGCGGTAAGGGCCTTGTCGTCGGAACGGACCACCAAGCCGACGCAAAAGATGGTGACCATGTACAGGATCATGATGCGCCAGAAGACGCGCTTGGCCGCCTTGGGGATGTTGTGTCGTGGATTTTCCGTCTCGGCACCAGCCACAGACAAGTTCTCAACGTTGGAGAAGGCGTAGGCTGCGCTGACCAGAACGCGCCAGAAGCCAACAAAGCGGCCCCAGGCGCCAGGGATCTGAAGGAACTGCACAAACGGCCCAGGATGACTCCAGTACTTGAAGCCAATTACTTCACCTTTTGGGCCTGCGCCAGCTGTGATGCAGATACTCTGCTCTTGCAGTTAGCCAAGTCACCGTTTCGAGGGTGGTGGGACGTCTTTACCATGATGTTAACCCCAACAATGAGGGCAATCTTGAGAATCGCAAACACAAACTCCAGCTCGCCGTAGACGCTCACGAGCAAGAAGTTGCTAAAGATGAGCAGCCCGCCCAGCACCACAATCCACACCGCGTGGTTGATGGTGTGCGACCAGTAGTCAATAATCACCGCGCACGCCACCATCTCGGCCGGCAGCAGGATCGCGTTGGCGTAGACGCTGTTCCACCCCTGCGCGAAAGCCAGCGCCGGGTCGAAGAAGTACTCGGCGTGGCGGACGACGCCGCCCGAGAGCGGCACTAACGCACTCATCTCGGCGACGGAGAAGACGACGGCGCAGATGAGCACGCCGACGACGGCGTAGCCCAGGAGTACGGCCCAGGGGTCCGCCGTTGGCGAGCGCCTTGCCCGTCGCGAGGAACAGGCCCGTGCCGATGGTGCCCGCGAGAGCGATCATTTGAATGTGGCGCTGCTTGAGGCCGCGCCTGGCGTGCGCCAACTCCGAGAAGGCAGCGGCGACCTTGGCATTGGGCTGCTTGGCGCCGCCGCCGCCGCCGCCACCGCCGGCGTCGTCGTCAGCGTCACCATCGTCGTGAGGGTAGTGGTCCGTGGTGGGAGATTCGGTTGCGGCGGCTTGGTATACTCTACTCGCGGATATGGCGACGATTTTCTCCTCGCCACAAGGCGGTTGGCTGGTCGCGCGCCTTGTCATCGTGAAGACGCGACACTTGGTGGTGCTGACGCAGGTTAGGTACTGCGCCCGTGGGAGGGTGTCGTGCTTTTTACGCCAGGACCGCCTCGTTGGTTTTTAATTGTCAGAGATCACTCGCATCTAAACAATAAAAAGGCGTCCAACGCTGGACGTAATATTTGGCGAGGCATGCAAGCTTATCCAGCGCGTTAAATAAGCCGACCGTGTTAGCGGCCTATATCGGAGAGCTCCCCGCAACGGCTACGTGGGGGGCAGATGTTTCACGTGTGCTTGTGTGTGAGGTTTATTCAATAGATATAAATTCTTGTACTCATTACTCGTTGCGAGTTTCATTTACATAAAAATATTGCCAGATCATCGGTATTCACAACATCCGCTTAGACCAGCTCCTTGAGCTTGGCGAAGTCGGGAACACCAAAGCCAGTCGAGGCATCCCAACCCTTCTTGGCGGGGAAGGCAGTCTTGCTACCGCAGACGTTACTAGCCCCCTTGGCGATGTCACGAACGCCCTGGTATCCCTTCTTGTAGAGCCAGGGGTTGAGGAAACCGAGAGGCTGCTTGCCGTTGGCGACGAGGTAGTCGTTGAGGAGCGCAATGATAGAGGCGGTGGCAGGAGTGGAAGCGCTGGTACCGCCGCTCTGGCCCTCAAAGCCGCCTTGGAAGATGGGGTAAGGCTCGTAGGACGCAGCAATATCAGGGTAAGCACGGCCAGAGGCGTTGAAGGCGCCGGTGACGGTCTTGCTGAGAGTCGCGACGTAGGCGTCGACGACAGTCTTCTGGTAGTCTGGCTGGCCAAAGAAATCAGAGAAACCACTTCCACCATCAGCGAAGCCAGACTCGCTGTCGCCATAGCGGTAAGTACCACCAACAGTAGTGACCCAGGGGCAGCTGGCGGGGAACGAGGGCTGGAACTTCTTGATCTGACCATTCTGGCAAGCGCTCCGACCTCCAGCACCAGAGTCACCAGCCGCGGCGAGGACACTAACACCACGAGCACCAAGCTTCATGAACAGGTCGCAGACTGTCTTGGCGTAGTCAGTGGGCACAGTGGTCTCATCGTCGCCGTAGGAGATGGAGTAGGTCTGCGAGGGAGTCTTCAGAGCCAACGTGTAATTGAGCCACTCCAGGTAGGGCTCGTTTTGTTCACCGCCAGGTCCATGGGGAGGTGAACCGCCGGTTGAGTAGAATATGGTTTCAATTGGGTAGACCAAGGCGACGGCGATTTGAGCGTCAAGGTCAGCCTCACCCTGACCGCCAGCACTGCCTGGGCCGTCATTGATCTGCTGGTAGGAAAAGGTCGTGTTGGAGGGGACGTCTGGGTCGTACTTTCTGAGGTAGGAGCTGAGATCGTCCTCGGAGGGGAACTCTCCCAAGAAGCCACAGATACCCAGCGTCGTCTTGCCTTTGGTGGGAGTGTAGCCATTGATGTTGTAATCTTGGCGAAGGCATGATGTAGACGAACCCTCGTTGGAACAGATGTCGCCCTGGCGGGCTTGGAGGGAGGTCTGACCCTTCTTCTTGACGGCCAACATCTTCTTGCTCGCGCCGAAGTCGGAAAAGAGGGTGGTGGGTTGAACCATCTCAATGGCACCATGTACAGCCTGAGGCAGACTGTAGCTGGTGGCGCGGACAATCTCGCGGCCGGTATCAGCGTGGGTGTAGACACCATAGTCAGCATCAAGCATCTGCTTGGCCTGGTTCACGCTGACCGAGACTGATAGCATGCCACTGCTCAGCTCGCCGGCCTGGATGCCGTGAGAGGCCAGCCACTTGGTAACCGAGTCGACGGTGTCCTTGGTGGGAGCGGTCAAGGCATCAACCTCATCCTTGGTCATGTGTTTGCCGTAGTCCTTGTGGTCAGGGTCGCTGATTTCGAGGAGACGCTTCTGCAGCTGGTCAAGGTTCTCTTCCTTGACGCGGATGTGAAGGTTCAGCTGCTGATCGGCTGGAGCGGCACCCTGCAGGGCCCAGCCCTCGGGAACCGAGGCAAGAGCCTGCTTGGTGATGAATTGGCTCATGGGAGAGGCCGCAGCCAGGGTGGCCACGAGGATGGGGAGGAAGAAAGCCATTGCGGGCGGTATTGACGAACAGATTGGGGATATGTGACAGCTTCCGCGAGAGAAGGGATGAGACGGGACAACAAGAAACTGTCCAGAATCGCGGGGGCGAGGTGAGCTTTTCTAAGATTGAGATCGCTAGAGGGGAGCTCTGGGATCTTTTGTAGAGAGCTGGTCCAAGGCATCGTGCCATCGTTTGGCGGGCCTGGGTAGCATTATACAACCCTATTAGCCAACCCACACGAAGCACTTGCCTAATGAAGAAGGCAGTAGCAGAAGATTGGTTGCTTCGACGGTGGGACTGGTAGACTGTGCCATTGCATAATGCAAGCATAATAAGTAAAAGAACAGGCGTGACCATGGTGTGCTTGCCAGCCAGCCAACCAGCCAACCAACCATCGGAAATCCCCGGCGATCTTCATGTGGAACACGGCCGTCTCATCGTGGCTGTTGCGGGACATGTGGAGAGCGCACGAGGAGCACAGCGCCCGCTGGTGCCAGACGGCGAGCAAATGAGAGTCGTGCCCTGAAAAGTGAGGGGAGCGGGGGATTGGGGACCAAAGTCTGCGTTTTATTAGCCGATTTTCTGTCGCCGGCGCACCCATACCGTCTTGCCGTCGGGCCTCTGGGTCTTGAGACTGCCGGACCAGGGATTGCCACCTGCGTCGCGGAGTTGAACTTCCCAGACAGGAAGCTTGTAAAGGCCACGGTCCGACTGCCCAGTAAAGATGTCAAAGGACCAACCATGCTTTGGGCAGGTGAGGCCGGCACTGAGCACGACACCAAAGTCCTCAATGTCGAACGGGGTCCCATTGGACAGAGGATAAGCGTTGTGCGGGCATTGCTGCGCGAGGGTTGAACAAAGTCAGTCAGTGCGGCGGCCAGCAGCGGTGTTGGCGAGTCGCCAGGTAAACTAAAGAGGGGGCTGCAGCAACAAGCAGGAGGATACGAAAAGAAGAACCGCTGACGGGTACTCACATGATCGACGGCATGCACCTTGTCGCGATAGCGAAACACGACGACCTGGTCCTTCAGGTCTTCCCCTTCGCTGGGAGACGTCGCGGCACCAGCAGGAATAGTAATCTCCGATGCCTTGGCCGGATCTGCCTTGGGAACATGCACGATTCGGCAGCCTGGGAGCTTCTCGGCATCGCAAGCCCGCGGCTGGATGAGATTGCCATCGTCGGCGCCTACGTCAGGAAATTGCGCGAGAGGCCCCACCAGAACCCATTGTGCTTCTGGTCTAGCCGGGGGCCAGAAGTAGTTCATGCCTTGGGATGCAAGAGTTGGAGCTATGAGAATGACGAGGTTGGAAGCTGGTTGACTCGGGAAGTTGATTTTTTATTTGTCGCGTGCTTTAACCCTGGTCCATTACGCTGAAGAACCACACTCCCCACTGTAGGGCCTTGAGAGGGTCCACTGGGAAAGTTCCACTGGCTTGCCGACTACAGTAGTTAGTTAGTGTGTTTGAGTCAGTGCCAACTAGTGACGATTCAAGAGTTGGGACCTTCATGAGTTTACAGTTATTTGAACTAGTGAGAATATGGCCCTGCAGATTCGTTCTATGACTTTAGTGTTCTCGGCTCTAGTGCTTGCTCTCCAACATTATGTACGTGGTATTTCCAATCCCCAAAACCGGGTGCAAGCTGGTACTGCGACTCGGCCTTCACATTGGTTGCCATGGAGTCGCCGACAACATTCACAAACTCAAATCTCGCACTTGGCCAATCCAGCTTATCTGTTAATATCTGGCCTTGCATTGACTGCAACTATATTCCACTCAATGGCATGATTCGTCTTCGAATAGTTGATTATGACGCTGCCACACTAAAGCTGCTGTGGCCACCTTGGGTGGGTAAATGCGATGCCTAAAATTGGCATCTTTCACCAGGAAATGAACTGCTGCCATCATCGGCTGACGAAGAACTGGCAGTTGAGAACTTTATTATAACGAATGCGAGGCAGGATTCCTATAAGGTTTCCTGACCCACGTGGTAGTTGGCTCTATAAACCACAAGATCTGGTGGAGCGCCTGTATTGATCGGCAGTCGCAGTCGGCTGTTATCTACACTGCGGTAGCAAGTCTGCATCATTAAAGACGCTGGTAAATGTGCGTTGCCCATTCGATCCCCGAATATCATAATGCTTCTTGAAAAAAGCCCGGTCCCACGTATGCTGCGTGTTGTACAGCGAATACCCAGAACCCTTGATTGCTCCCACTTTTCTGAATGTCAGCGGCTTTCGTTCCAGCCTTGGTACATATGTCGTCCTGTCTGCTGGCACATCTGGATCGTCTTTGGTGGGCACTTCTACGCTTCCAGAAAGCTGCGTAATCTTGGCGCTGTCGAGGACCTTGGAGCACAAGAGTCAGCACGAGCTGCCCCAGTCTCTTGTTAATAGGGCGTCAATCTACTTACTGCGATTGTAAGATTTAGAAGACCGATGGCTGATCCATCAATGCATGACAGCTGGGGCTGTGGAAGAATAGTGTCGCTGAAGGGGAAGCCATGCCCATTATTGGTATGCACGACAGACTTGGACCCCGTCTGCTGCTTGTCCGTCACCTCTACGCTGAATCCAGCGAGTCCCTCTGAGGTGGGAATCGTAGTAGTGAAATCGTACCTCTTGAATTCAGGATAAGGACGCGATGGATTTTTGAACGTTGTGAAAGTGGCAGAGTTGGGGTCCTCGATCGCTTGGGCGGAGCGACAGGTCTTGGCGATGTCCGCCGTCGACGCTTGTGCGCACGTGCTGCCGCTTCGGCTGCCAAGCAAAATTTTGACGGACCTGTTGGGATTTGGTGCTTTCTGGTCGATGAGCTATTATTGTATTGCCGTTAACACATTTGCAATTTGCAATGGGGAAGGTTTCCTCTCTGGGGGCGACTCACTCTGACAGTACCCGTAAAGGTCATGGTGCCATTGTCATTTATGGTCGCGAACAACGCCATTGGCTTAACCGCAATGGGCATGATGGGATCCGTTAATTTGACAGCTCGGGGTACAGTGTTGACCATTTTGCCCATCAAGGCCGAGCACGTCCTGTAGAAGACACTGGTGGACGCCGCGAGCCTCGAGATTTCTTTCTTGCCATCCGAGTTGAAGATGCGTGCATCTGATCGCATAGTGACATTGTGACCAAAGGCAAGTGGATTCTTGGGTATTTCTTCAACGAATTCTTTGGCACTGGTAAGTTGTTAATTGCTGTCCGTCTAATGGCATGTTCTGTGAGACGGCTTGATTGACTTGCATGCGATTATCGAAGACAGTGTCTGTAGTGTCGAAATCGTCAAAGTAAAATCCGCCCTGAATATAGAGATATTAGCGTCATTCTCTTAATCCGATTTGTATGGTTACAGCTTACCGTCTCATTTTCAGGTACAGTGACAATAGTCGGAAAGTCGACACCATTCACACCACCAACGCTATGGCCGCAGGCCACCAGACCAATCATTTCCGTCTCTGAGAAACCTGTTCTGTTAAACGCTGCAGTCATGCTATGAATATCGTCCGACGGCTCAGGTACACCGGATGGGCCAGCTTCTCTTGCGTCGATCCGCCCATATCTGTATGGGAAGTCGACTTGTCCATCCGAGCATATCTGAGAGGCAATCAGGACTGCGAGAGCGACGCCATCAGACACTGAGCTTTTCGACGTCAGGACGGTTCGCGAAATCGCCAGCGTGTTGGTGAACTCCACTCGTCCAGGATTTTCTGGGCGATCTAGCTCGAAAGCGATTGAAGCGTCAAGGCCACCTGTGCCAGCAGCTATGTCAGCTGTAGCCATGTCGTGGAATCCTGCTCGTATCCATTCGGCAGCTTCATTTTGGCCTGGGAAGCTGGTGCCTTTTCGACAACCCGGAATACTTCTGGCAAACGAAGCTGAATAATCCCCGAACTGTTCATACAGGATGCTTTCCAGGATATCATTGGTCTCATAAGGCCAGGTGGGGGTCCTCCACGCCCCAGTAGTGCAAATGAAGAGAGCTAGAGCACCGCGGCGAATCATGACGTTAGGCAGTCTCAAGTTCGAAAGAATTTAAAGACTCGAGTTTTATACTATACTGCTACGAACAGAATCAAGACCTTTATTCTACTATATACTCGGTCTCTTGGCTATGTCAACCACCAAGCTCCAGCTAACCCAGACCGTATTATTGGAATGGTTCGTGACTGCCATGGGCTGTGGCTTTTTTTTTTTTTGGTCAGCCAATCAGCAGTTGGGCGTAGCGACGGCCGTGGCGAAACGTAGCAGTGGCTTTTCGTTTGTTAGCCACGCACCAGCTTGGATAGAATAGTGTTAGTAAGAACACGAAGCTAGATCCAGAAAATATTTGGCTAAGCCGGGACTTTTTCATTCATGTAAAACAAAAGTGCCGCTACTTTAGCAGGAGACTTTAATAAGTCCCCAATGTGACACTGTTAAGGACAATAAACAGTAATCCATGGGGCAAGGCTCGTTTGTCAATGGGGTGGAGTTCTAGATGCCACTACAACAATCCGGTTTTCAGCCTCTTTCCCTTTCTGTGTATTTATTTCTCCCTCCGTGAGACATGAATTGTGTTATTAGAGTACTGTAAATTTGACAGAAAATATTATATAATTCATATTTTTCGGTTTTGTACCAGAGTCACTGGACCATGGTATACCTGACGACCGCCAAGGTAGTAATACACTGTGGCTGCAGTGATCGTTATGACAAAGATGGGAGATGACCAATTGAAGCCGCCTGCCGTAATAGGATGCTCTTCTGGCCAAAAGCACCAAAAGAATGACCACGAGCCCCATACAAGAGCAGTAGCATTAGTGACGATGCCATATTTACCAAGAGAGAAAGGGGCTTCGGGCAGGGTCTCTGGACGATGCATTCTCCTCCACAACACACAGCCAATGCTAAAAATATAGCATTGTAGGAGCGCCACGGTGTTTAGCGAAACAATTGCGTAGAAAGCGACCGAGCTACCAACGTAGATGAGACTGAGTAAAGCACAAAACACGCCACTGGTGATGTAGGCATTTGTTGGCGACTTGCTGATGGGATCAACCTTGGCGAGCCAGGGAGAGAAAGGAAGCCCGTTATCCCGCGCGAAAGCGAAAAGATCACGGCTAACAGCCACGAGATAGGAGATATTTCCAACCATCAGTAGTACCGCAATCAAGGTAAGCATGACAGTAACCCAGGGTACAGGCATGGCCTGCCTTAACATGTAGATGGCAGGGTACGTGGTGGGGTCGTGCAAAGCCTCTGTGACGTTGGGTAAATGATATGCCATCGTCACCGTGGTGAGGAAGATCTGGCAAAAGTTGAGTATGAAAATAGCACACATGGCTTGCGGTATGGAAGTTGCCGCGTTTCTGACTTCTTCCGACATGTGCGCAGCCTGTGTCAACGAGAATTAGCATGGTGCTCGTGGTACGCGGCCGTCTGCATCAAACACACCGTGTCAACGCCAGTAAATGCAGTAAGAGCTGGCAGCTGGCCAACCATGACAGCCAAACCTGTGGAGGGCCAGCCGCCTGAATTCTTCCAATCAGTCCAAACTTCGCGGGATGATGCCACTGGGGCTCTCAGCCAAATGACGACGAGGAAGGCAATGTATACCGCTACAGACAGCCCAAGAGCGGCATTCTGCCAATACGGTACAATTTTGGACCCATAAATATTCACTACGACACAGATGGCTATTGTAGCAATAGCAAGTATTGTTCCATGCCAGTTGGGAAACGAGTAATCGGGTTTGTTGACCAGGATGATGCACTGGACGAGGGTGCCGACCAAAAAGAGGCCCGTAGCGTTGCCTGCTTGCCACGCTAAAGTGGATGTCCACCTGTGCAGAAGCGTGAGTTAGCGATGACATCCTGACAAAGCAGAGAACCCATGTATTCAGTCACCCAGTGACATAGCTGAGAATCCGCTGGCAGCTTTCTGGGGCAAACTCGCTGACCCAGTGGTACTGGGCTCCCGCGATTGGTGCCATGCTAGCCATCTCCGCCATGCTTAATATGATTGGGATGTATCCCACAAAAGACCACAGTACAGACCAGACCATACTAGGCAATCCACCATTGATGATGGCCGGAGAGGCTTGGAACAGGGTCAACTCCCAGGCTTGATTGGCCACCACGACAAAGGACACCATGGACAGCGTCCGATAGTGTCGCACTAGCTCCTGGCCGCGACCGAGGCGCTTCATGGCTCGAATGTCGCTTGTTGTTGAGCGATACACCGCGCCTCCATCCTCCAGGTGCGAGTCCTCCTCACCAAGTGGGCTACTCCCCGTCGCTATCTCTTGAACGGCGGACTCGGTGGTGGGCATGTCGCTCTGCCGTGTGATCATGCTGAGGAGAAGCACAATACTAATGTACCCGAGGCTATGGAAAGAGAGAAGTGTAGTGTGGCAAGGTAGTGGTTAAGGAGATGAGGTAGACCCCTACAATGTCGACTCGGCTCAGCCAGAGCAGCGCGATGTGACCCTCTTCTCGAGTTGTACACGACGTAGTACAGTCGGTCGGTCGCCCAGCTTCAACTGCTCTGCACAAGGCGTTAAATGGCCCAGTTGTGTGTCGGGCCATGATTTGATGTGATTCAGGACATTTACACTTTCAAGAATGGCACCCTCTAGTGTATTGCTCATAGTCGGAATTTGACCTGGACATGGACGTTACCCCCTCAATGCTACCGTGAAAGCGCAGCGGAGCCAAAATGCTGGCGATTCCGAACAGCAGCACTACCAGATATCTCTCTTCCATATAGTCAGGATTTCTTTTCGATTTGTTTAGAAGTAGCGCAGCTTTGTTTACCACCGGCAACTTATTGAAAACACCAGTGGCACGACTCCTCTGCCAAATTCTGGGACGTCTACATCCTTAGCTGCTAGACACCTGGGCATTAGTGGGCTCGAGTGCTAAAGATGCACGCTATCTCTCTGTTTTCATCACTGGAAATGGGCTACAGTGGTTCTCAACGCACTCGGAATACCTATGATTAAAAAAAACTTGTTTTTATGATTTAATGTTCGAGACTCTCCCAGTTGCCCCCTCCGCTAGGTAAGACTGCCTCAAGTTGTTTAGCATCCACAAAAGTACACATCCAGTTCGATGGCACAACTTCTGCCCACGCTGCCATCGAGGCTGAGCTTGGCATCAGATTCGGGTTCCAGGTGCTACTATTTATATCTGAATATTTCCTCAGGATTTTTGGTTCAGTTTTTTCTCTTTCTGGTAGCTAGTGCTAACTCTTAGTTCTCAATATTACTTTCCGTTTGCAATGTATAGGATGTTTGGTCGCGGATATGTAGCGTGGAAGTTCCTCGCACAGTTACAGTGCGATAGCTAGCAAGTGTATCACTTTTGGGGGGGGGGGGGGGGGGGGAACCAACAGTAGCTACNAACGCAACATGTGTATTGTTTCTAGCAAATGCCCCACAAGATACTGTTCTTTCTCGTGTTTGGTTCGGAGCGCAGCGTTGCTGTTGCATAAGTACAGCCTCCACCAGCGGTACACAGGCAACGTGTTGCCAAAAGAAACAGAGCATTTGTCCACATACTACTTTATCAAGTTGAGATGATATTCTTTAAGTGGCTTAGAATATTTAAAATTGCAGCCACTAAAAGGTCAGCCAAGGAGGATACGCCCGCCAGCTCTTGCGTTCCTCGTGTTTGGTGTTGCAGCGCGAGCAAGTGACCCCGTGCTCAGTGTACGGAGTGGCCTGCTCCGTTTTGCCCAAAATAAAGTCTTTCATGAAATCGACTGAGTGAATGCCGGAAAACAAGGCATTGTGCACAAAATCGTCCATGCCTGACTGCTTGCCGCACCCAGCACACTCGGTGCGATCCTGGAGAAAGTTGGCGCCGCGGAGCTTGAGTTCGCCCACTTTGAGCGTGCTATATCAGCCTCTGTTGTTCTCACTACTTCGTAAAAGGTGTAACTTGCCTTCCATGTTGAGCATACTGGCGATATGGGCCCGCTCCGTCTCGGTCAGGAGCCAATTGTAAAAGGTCGTGTTGTCGTACTCAAAGACCTCGGATGGGGCAGGCTTATCCATTGGAAGATCGTGGATGGGTAGAGAATGCATCATGATGTCTTTTTAAAAAATTGTTGAGGGGCTTGAACTTTTAAAATTTTGCTTTATTGTCTTGGTCTGCTGATGATTGAAGGAGTTGACGTGAGAAAGAGCCGCTCTTATATAGTCGAAACACGAATACATATGCAGTAAATGACAAAAACATGAATAAAGACACTTCAAAGACCGGGAGAAAATTGAGGCATGATTTTCAATGTCGTCAGGCAGCTGACGCTGATCGAGCTCCTATCCGAGACACGGTACAGCGCCTCACTGCAGACTGCCCACCCAATCTATGGATCCCCGCAGACGGTCCTTGAAGTGCGTTTAATGTAAGTTTCGCGGTTTTAGAGTGAACTTGAATGATAAAGAGTCCCCAATAGAGCGGACAAACGAGCTATATATGGAAAATGAGGTTGAAAGCGCTGCTCGGTGGCATGGTGGCCGTAAATACTTTCGTTTATGTCCCGTTTCCCACTGGCTCATAACAAAGTACAAGCCAAATTGATGACGACGGCAGATGATCTTATGCAGGTCTCGGAAGAAATGATTATTGAACAACAACTGAATCATGGAAGTGGTTACATATACGCCAAGCCCAGAACACAGCTGAAGTTTGCTGGTCTGCAGGTCTCATACATATTGGATTTTCAGCCAGCCTCTGTCTTCACCTTGAATTTGCCGACCACTTTCATCAACTGGGAAAGACATCTGACGCGTCAAGCTGAAATCGTAACCTTGATTTGCCTTCCAGGATTCTTGCCAGGTTCGTGTCACATACTCGCCTGCCCAGGATGTACCATGGTTTCTGGGAAAGGCTACCGCAAATGTCATTTTCAAGTCAAAGGCACAAGATTTTATTGATTTGAAATTGGTTCCTTTCCTTTTGTTCTCTCACTACGCAAGATGCGAGCTGGGCTTGCCGCGGGCGCGCCAGCAATACGTGACTGTCAATTCTAGTTGTAAAACAAGCATGTGTGAGAACGAGGTAAGGCTTTGGCAACATACCTTAGCAGCCTCGCGCGTACCAATAAATCTATTGAGAATAAATGATTGGATATAGCTCACTAAAAACATGACTTCTTTTTCACCAAATTCAGATTGCGTGTATACGTTGCAGAACCACAGGTGCGTGTGTAGGGTAGGAGGTTGAGGCTCACTTAGGCAACACGTGATGTCGCGCGCCCTTCACGTCGCGTCGCGTTTCATGGAATGGGACGCAGAGGTTAATTGCGACGTCATATATGTATATTCTTTTTGGCGGGTGATTCGCTGCTGTTGAGCCTCCTTCCATTTCATATCTGGATTTATTTTCTCGAAAAAAATTAGCTCCTGTGTGTGGCATTCTTTTGCTTTTTACCCCTGACGCTGGAGTTTGTTGCGGCAGAGTGAATGCAAGCTGAGGATCAATTCACACCCTCGCCTCGCCACCCGCCATCCGAACTCGAGACTAAGTCTCCAGCGTGAATTCGCCCGCCCGTTCTCATATGCAACCCAATCGAGCGCGAACGCCCTCACGACGATAACACGAGCGAATCGCATATTGTGATAATCATGGATGCAGGCTCGTCTTCCGACGTAGAGTCCGTCATGTCTAAAGCCAAAGAAGACGACTTGAGCCCGGCCAGCTCTCCGCCCCCCGCCCAGTCGCCCCGTGTCAAGCCGGAGACGATGAACGGCGAAGAACTGGAAAAGATTGAAGAACAGGCTCGCATTGCCAATGACGCGGCCGAGGAAAAACGACGCCAGGCTCTGGCCAAGAAGCGTAGGAGCAAGAAGGCAGAGACCAAGGCAGAGCGCGAAGCCAAAGCGCGCGAACTCGACGAGCTTCTTATGAAGAGCGCAGCGTTCAGCGACATTCTGACTAAGAAGACACAAGTCTTGGGGCGTGTTGGGAGCGGCCTTGACGGCCAGACCCTCGGCGAGCACGACTTGCAAATGGCCCAACAGCCGAAGTGCATGGTTGGAGGCCAGATGCGTGACTATCAGCTCGAAGGGCTGACTTGGATGTTCGAGATTTGCTCCCAGGGAATGAGCGGTATTCTTGCAGACGAAATGGGACTAGGTAAGAAACGATCTGGCACTACAGGGCTAAGCAGGCTGACAACTTCTAGGCAAAACGGTCCAGACGATCTCTCTAATCGCCTTGCTACGAGAGCGAGAAAACTACCTCGGGCCGCATCTTATTGTTGCGCCACTCAGCACCCTTAGCAATTGGATGGATGAGTTCCAGAAATGGACCCCGTCTATCCCGGTCATTATGTATCATGGCACCCCAGATCAGCGTCAGCAAATCTTTTCTAAGAAAATCATGAAGCACCTGGACGCGGGCCGCCCGACAGTCAAATTCCCTGTCGTTTGTACCTCGTACGAGATTATTCTCAGAGACCAAGCATCCCTGTCACGAATCAACTGGGAATTCATCATCATTGACGAGGGCCACCGCATGAAGAACGCCGAGGCGAAGCTTTTCCAGCAATTACGCCAGTTTACTTCTGCTACCCGTCTGCTGATTACGGGAACACCCTTACAAAACAATCTGCGAGAGCTTTGGTCGTTGTTGCACTTCTTGCTACCGAATATCTTCACCGACTGGGAATCGTTTGAATCCTGGTTCGATTTCTCTGCTCTGGAAGATGAACAGGGTACGCAGGAATTCATCCAGGATCAGATGAAGCAAGACCTCGTCAAGAAGATGCATCTCATCTTGCAGCCCTTGCTGCTCCGCCGCATCAAGCAAGATGTTGCTGCATATCTCCCTAAGAAGCGAGAATATGTCCTATTTGCACCAATGACAAAGGAGCAGACAGATCTGTACAATGTGTTTAGCAACAAAAACATCGACACTCGGGCATTCCTAGAGGACAAAGTTGAAAAACAAATCATGTCCGCTAAACCAGCATCGTCAAAAGCAAGCACAAACGGCAAGCACAAGATTTCGCTTCCTGTTCGTGAGAGCCCTAGAAGTAAGCAGTCAGAGGACAAGAAGGCGGCCCCTCCAGCTACACCAAATGCTTTTGCAAGAATGATGGGCAAGTCGCGCCAGGCGTCCGCTAAGACCGAGACTCCAAAGCAGGCAGCTGCCATCCCATCTGCTCGAGGCGGCTCCAAGCGAAAGGGTC
>JANAKD010000471.1:0-18423 GCA_027627215.1 Lecanicillium saksenae | reverse complement strand
CCGCGAGCTGTGCGGCTCCCGCGAGGAAGCCGAGCTCGTAGATGTAGTGGTGCGTGAGGTCGTGCCATGACGGCCGCCACTGCCAGTGTCTCTTTCTGCTGGAAGTGTTGATTGGCACAGTGACGGTGGGCTGCGGTTTTCCGACTAGATTGTGCCTGTTTTGGTGGTGGTGGCTGCAGGTGTCCTTGTTGGCGACATAAGTGACTGTTGACGAGGAGGAATGGCTGGCGGCTTCGTTGTCGACGAGCTCTTCCACGGCCCAGCCAAAACAATCGGTATCAGTTGTGTTAATGGCCTCAAGTACCAGTAGCAGAGAGCCTGTTTCGAAGAAGATTATGGCGCCGATAAAGGCCGTGATGCCGCCGCCGTAGAGACTCTCATTTTCGAACTCGGTAGAGGGCCGCACCAACGGTAACCAAGCAAAGAAGCCCTGAAAGATTTGTTTAGCAAACATGCATTTCGTTATACGTTGGAAAGAATGATAACGCGTACATTTATAACCCATATCACGCTTCCAATGGTAAACAGAAATGCCACCAGCCAAGAGATATCCCACACGGGAAACTGTGTAAACGTGCGGACGACCCCCCTCAGCACCTCCTGGGGATGGGACGACCGCCGCGGCGCAGAAACGCTGCTCGCGCCGCCGCCAAGAGGCCTTTGGATGCGCAGTGGGTGACGGCCTTTGCGATTATCGCGCGATCGCCACAGGAGATGCACCCCATCCAGGCTTGCGCGGTGCTGGGTTGGTGGCAAAGACGTCGTCTCATGCCCTCCGGAATCAGCGGCATCACCATCAACGGGCGGCGATACGCCCGGCGCGTGCTCAAAACGTGCCCGAGTCGGGTTCAGAAATGGAACCGGGCCCCGGGCTTGCCGCAGGGCCGGTCCATGATCGCGTTTCTGCGGTCGCGACCGAAACGCATTGCTCCGCGAGGTGCTCATGTGTTCGTGGTTTCTGTGAACTCTGCGCGGCGATTAGCGTCAACGCATCGCAATTTGCCCGATGGCTGGTGTACGATTGACATGAGTAATGAATGGGTATACGTGTGTTTTTGCGCGCGACAATCCCGTGGCAGATTTCATCCCTTTTTTTTTTCCCCCGAACGAACGGTGCTGTTGTTGGACGATGACCGCTCCCAGTCTGCGCTAGCTTCTGCGTATGGTTGATAGAGTAGCTCCCAGTGGCCGTGAACAGTCAGCCGTTCTTGCTCTCCCCTCAAAAGCACGACGTATCTAATTCCACCATCACTGTGCCAAAATCATGCAAGATTTATAAGGCGGCCAGTCTCCAACCTTCTCTGTGATTAAGAGAGCTACAGACCTACCGTTTTGGCAGCTTACATCCTATTTAGCACGGTCAAAATGAGGTTGTTGTGCATAAACTAGGATGGGGGCGGCTTCTCAGCATTCCAGGAGAATACAGGGCACAACATGAGGTGCTGCTGTGTGTAATCTAATCTGGATCGAGAGTCGAAAGTTTGTGAAACTTCCGAGCAGTTTAAAAANTTGTGCATATTTCAGGTCAATTGAACCATAAATAGGCTCTGCGCCTTTAACGTGCTCTCCCGTCTCATCTCGGCATCACCAGCTTGTGGTCGCCATTCTATGCTGTCTATAACATTCTTCTCTCTCATTACAAATAATGTATATGTCTCGTTTTCTCTCAAACAGATTGGATGGTTATTACGACATGTAACATTAATATTGTACACAATATTAATAGTCTATTCCGACTTGCATCGTTGGAATACAACCCGGGTTTTTCCCCCCCCCGGATAGACCCGGTCCCAGACATAACCGCTTCATTCCATTCGCTTCAATCCAGACGGCATGCGCCGCGTTTTTATCATCCACTGTACGGAGGTTGAATTTGTAGACTTTGCTTGTTTTCTCTCCCTTTAATCGCAATTGTCCATGCACGTGATCGAGCCATTCCTAAAGGTGGTTAGATGGAAATGCATCTTGCGTTGGTTTTGACGTACCGCGAGACGATTGTGACCATCACCTTGCCAGTTCTGATCAGTTGTGAGTGACGCTTGGTTACACGAGCGGGAACGAAACGGTGCGCCTATTACCTCGTTAGCGCAATTCCTTTTTGCTACGCTCTCGAAAGTCAAGAGTAGTGACGAAGGAAGTATCCTGACAATATTCCGTTGCTTTCTTGATCCCATCACCTGGGCCACCTCCCTATGTTACCAGCAAGATTAATTCGATACTCGCCTCTGAGCTTTATAACCACTTATAACTCACTTCGATCCAACTATACCTTGTTAGCTCAAGACTAATAACACTTTAAGAACACTCACGTAGCAGCAGGGAATTCGTCACAACTCATTATTGCACCATAATCAAACCATTCAATAGACTTTTCGTAAGAGCCATCTTGGTTGAAGCGGATTCTTTGCCAGCTCCTAGCCAGACGATTGGCCGACTCTATACCCTTGTCGCTTATTGTGGGATGAATCTTCGCTCGAAAAGGTCCATTTTTGGTCGCGTTGTCGGTGAAGTATCCGGTCCAATCTGGCTGATCAGCATGTGGACATCTTGGTACACCAGCGATTCTGGTGTTTGCCCACCCTTTTGGGCAAGCTTGCATTCTCCGGGCTTGTTTTCTACTTCCACTGCGATCGGCATGAAATGTGACCTCCGAACCAGCAGTCGGGAGTGATCCGAGAAACTGTTTCACGTTTCTGCAGATGGATGGCATGAATGCACAGTTGTAGACAAGAGTCGGACGCAGCGGCTTAGCGGAGTACTTCTTCAGATTGAAATCGACAACTTGCAAAAGGGTTAGAATTTCCAGTCATGCAAAACACTATTGAAGCACCCCTTACCCTCAACAGCTACTGAACCAACTTGATAAATTTCATCGCCATTTGCGTTCTTCGAAATCACTTTCGGCCCAGACACATAAGAGCGCGCAGCTCTGCAGCCGCAAATAAGCAGCGCAAAGGAAAAGAAGAACCACAGTCGTCGAAAAAGATCCATGGTCCAAAACGTACGAGACACTACAGTATTTGGGCAGGTCGTGTGAGGCAATAAACAAAAGAGCAAACGTCTGTAGCAACAGCTTTCTGCTCGTGGCTCGCTTGTTTCACTATTGACCGAATGGCCGAACACAATCTCTTATCTAATTACTCCACGGCCATGAAAAGGGTGTGAAGAACCGTCGAGTCCGCGGCGTGCGGATAGAGTCTTGGCTGGTCAGGCCTTACATGTTACCGCATCCACCGCCCCGTAGCTACAGCTTAATGCAGCTGATGATTTGTGGGGTTATTGTAAAGGTCTACTAGTATGAGTTATTTACTAGACATTGAAACGGCTTTGCACTAGAGCTGACCAAACGGGAAAGCGTTTACGAGGGCTGGATTCCTGACAGGGGGGCCGAACGCTGATTCTCTTGATCGTTCTGCTTAGCACAGTTCCGAGAAGAAATTTGCTGGTAGCAGTATAATTAATTACCGAAAATATAATGGATAGTTATGAGTCGCGCTCTCTAGAATTTCAGACCCATCCAAAATGTCGGTTCGCAATAGGTCACCCGAGCCATAGATGGGGATACCTCCGTCGGCAGCACTAACGTGCTGTCGTATTTCGATGTCGTCCATGGAAAATAGGGCGGTACAATAGAGAAATGTTTCTAGGTCATCATTGATCTCCGCGCCAGGGTCCTCATAGAATAATCCGTTAAAGAAGACTGCTCCAACGTACCTGCGAAAGCAGTATTCGAAAAACTTGAGCCGAAGAGGCGTCGTCGCTGCATCATTCTCTTCAAACGCATTAGGCTCTCCCGAAAACTCGTGAATCCACTCCAAGATTTGCAACATATTCCTCTTGTAGTCATCATCTCGCGCATCAGGCCACAGGGTGCAGAGAAACTCCGTCCCAAACTTGCCAGCGTCGCTCTCCTTCGTGTAATCAATCATCCTGAGGCGAAAATCCCCGAACAGAGCGATCGGCCCTATTCTCCTCAGGCTTTTACTAGAATCTTCGACTAGATTATTTTTCGTAACTTCTTCGGTGATATTGGCGCACATCCACAAGACACGCATTATTTCCAGCGCTACCAGGTGAGCGTCAGAATGACTCCCGGCGCTCTGTGACATTTGTAGCGGACAATCTTCGCCGCGAAGCTGGCACTCCATTGCCCGCCCAAAAGGTTTTGCAAATCTTTCCTGCATTGCTTCCCTAGAGTCTGTGTCCGCCAAAATATGCTGATACAGCCACTCCCCGAGAGTCCCAAAGATCTCGTTGTCCTCAGCCTCCGAAGTGTGCAACTGGTACACAGGGAAACCATGTAAAAACTTTGACACCTCATCTGAAACCTTATAACCCATGTTTTCTGTAGTTGATGCCTTCACGATTGAGTCGGCACTCTTGTGTGCTTCGAATAACGGTTCGCTGTATGCTCCGACAAGGCCCGCAGTGATGATGAGGGCGCGAAAAATTGCTCTGTGTACACCATCCCGCCACTCTGCCAGGCGATCGGGTGTTTCTGGTGTGACACCTCCCGGCAATTCGAGTGGGAAGCGGTAATTACCCCTCTCAAAGCGTAATGTCAATGCATTCACGTACTGGTACATCTGCAGGACGGCCGTCAATTCCGAAGCAGTTGGTTGTAGATGTTTGCCGACTAAAGTGGCTGGCTGCATGGCCTTCGGGGGTAGCTCTCCCTTTCTCTCAGCGTTGGCAACAGCTTTATTAGCACGCACCTGACAACAAGTTAGCTAAATAAGGTTACAGTCCCTTCTCGCCAGCCAAATTCGACATACCAAGATCAAGGCCAGATCGGCATACGGCTTGGTGCGTAACCAGAGGCGCCACACAGTTGCATGGCCGGCGCCTTTAGCGTGCCACACATCAGACATGTAACGGCACGTAAGAGCGAAGGATAATACATCGCGAGCTGACTCGGAATAATCGAGAATGCGACGCAGCAGCTCGGGGGGTGCTGACCCCGTCAGAAAATGTCCAGCCATGTTTCGCGGTCTTTGGGTCTGGAAGGCACTTGAAGAAGTAGCATCCTGGAAAGTGGAAAAGCCGGCAGGCATTCAAACATCAAAAGCCATCTTTAACGAGGGTCATGTCATGTGGTATTTTTCTCCATCCGCTCCACTGCTCATTAAAACGGCAGTTCTGTGGAGGTTTGCTTTGAACACCTTTTGCCCGCTCCCCACCGACGACGTGTGTCCGGTCAATTCCGCGTTGTGGCCAAATCCAGCCGCAATTCCTACCTACCATAACCTATCATAACTTACCTGGGCTAATAACTGGAACAGGTGGCACACTAGGTTTAAGAACTGCGGTGCTGATTCTAGAGCTCGAAGCAGAATAGATGGAATTGGCGCGCTGCAATCCTCGCATTACCGCACGCGTGTAGAAGCGGCATCTTCACAGGGCTGAGATGAAGGTCACTACCTACCTAGCCGCAAAACCACCTTTGACCCACTTGTTGCTCAGCGGAATCCAAATGATTAGTTCGCCGAATAACCGACGTGAGGGATTCGAGTGGATTCGCAGTTTTCACCTCTTCTCTTTGGTAATCCCGTTGAACTTCTGTAGACCGAGAAGGGACTGTTTTTCTTCTTTCCGCGGAATGACACTTCCATATCCCCACCAGGCGCGACCCTTGTTTTTAGTCCCTTGTGGAGGACGCAACGACGGGCCAGATAACCCCTGAACTGGTCCAGTCTTTTGCGGGGAATTTACTAGCTCTGGTGTCACTAACAAATCGATAGTTTGATGGGCAGCCCGCGAGTCATCAGTGGACTCGAACCTGATAGGTGAGCACAGGATTTTTGATGTTTTGGCGCATGGTCGTTGCCATTCTCCGGATGGATAGTACTCGTGTCGTGGTTTTAGTCTTCGCCTGAAAAGTAAGTCAGCTTCTTCTAGCAAAAATCATCTCGGTATTTTTAGGGTTGCAGCGACCCAAGCCCTGTGTGGCGTGGCCAGCAGGCAAACGCTATCACGGTCTTCATGGCACTGCCCTTACACCCGCGATGTTCACACTTGAAACGATATTAACAATAATAAAAATTTAGTTTGGTGTTATTCTACGGCAGTATTCTATCTAGCAAGAGGTATCATTGGACTCGTAGCTTTTTTAAGATTTCATTTAGTTTGAGCTAGGACTATCTCCTTAAGTGCGTGAAGCTACAGTAATAATCTATCTAGTTTCGCTCATTGGCGTGGTAGACATATGCTAAGATCTAGTGTCAACCGCAACACAGGCATAAGCTTCATATACTAAGCCCTTGCAATCTTGCCCAATCTGAGGGTTCCATTTTGCAAAGTCCTCTTGCGAGATACCATTGTAAGAGGTAATTTGACCGCACCAATTACCCGTCCAGATATAATGAAACTTGGTACAATTTCTTACCATACCAGGTTGTGTGGGTTGGGGTGTCTGAATGGTATTGGGCGGCGTCGTAGAGGTCGGAGTAGGTGTCGTCTCAGGCAAAACACCGACACAAGCATAAGCTTCAAATCGCAGGCCTGTGCATTGCTCTCCAACTTCGGGGTTCCATTTTGCGAACTGCTCCTGTGAGATTCCGTTGTGAGACGTAATCTGCCAACAGGCATTGCCCGTCCAAATATAATGAAACTTGTTGCAGTTCTTCACCATTCCAGGCTGCGTCGGCTGTGGCGTCTGGACACTATTTGGTGGTGCTGTTGGCGTAGGTGTCGCAGTTGTAATGGGCAAAACGCCAACACAGGCGTACGCTTCAAACACCATACCTGCACAGTCTTCTCCAATTTTGGGGTTCCATTTTATGAACTGCTCCTGTGAGATTCCGTTGTAAGATGTAATCTGCCAACAGGCATTCCCCGTCCAAATATAATGGAACTTATTGCAGTTGGCCACCATGCCTGGCTGTGTAGGTTGAGGTGTCTGAATACCATTGGGTGGCACTGTGGTAGTCGTGGTGGGCGTTTTAGTAACAGTGACAACGCTGTTGCACATGCCATACAGAGGTTGACTGTGAAAGGAGAATGAGTAATTTAGCGAGCACGTAAAATTCGAGGCCAAATATTGACTAACCAACCAAGTTCGATGCTGCACACTTCATCCGAATAGTCGCATATTCCATCTGTCCCGCAGCAATTGCCATAGAAATATTTTGTGTCGGTGCATTTGTACTTGAGAGAACCACCGCAAGTTCCGTCCTTGCTCGGAACCAGTTCTTGGCGGCCACTTGGTGGACGACTTGCAGAAGGGCAAGAAAACGATGCTTGGGCTGAATAATTTCCCTGTGCTTCTATGATGACCACCGGCCATACCCGCGATGCGGCAACGGAGAAGGCTTTCGTCTTGCTCATAGAAGAGCTATCCGTAGGTTTATCAACACCAAAGACGAAAGGCCGTCCATTTTGCGGGTTACTTTTGCCATATCCTGTGCATGTAAATGATAAGTTAAGAGATTTATCGATGACGTCTTGTCGCATCACGGGCTTACCTCGAATAGGAACGACGTCATCTGTCTGTTTTCCAAGGCATTCTGACACCAGGGGTAGCTGAGAAGCGAATCGGCAGGCTTTTTCTAAAGTTTCCTCAGTTGGGTTGCGGACACTTCCCAGGGCATTGCTATAGCGAGCCCATGCCAGTGAGACGAGAGATTCGAAGCAAGGCTTGCCTATGACATCCACGCAACTTCCGTTTCCTGGACCAGCCACATTCAGAATCTCAAGTAATCCCGGTAGCACTATTGCGCAAGCATTCCAGGGGTCACCATTTACCAATGTTTTGGCTCCCGGTCCTTCGCCCACCGGCCAGGACACGTCCACGAAAGTGTCGAATTGTTCATTGTCCTCGTACACAGCGACTCCAATTTCCCACTTTGACGTAGAGTACTTCGCAATGGTACTCTGGGCGCTATGGTCAGAAATTGATAGGAAATCAATGTCAAACGGAATCATGTTTATGTTTGCGATTCCGTTCGCCAGGGCGGTGGTGTCAACGCGGTCTCGTTTGCGAGTATGTAGACATCCTGAGCTGCGACCCAGAGGCCACATTGGAGGACAGCTTGAGCACTGAAAAATTGCTGTAGCCTCATTTTTTGGTTGTTTTGTTTAAGATGTGGTTAGTCTTCTTCTTTGTCAATTTCAGTGTCGTGTTGTAGCGCTGACTGCAAGCAGACCATAGCCTTCCTTGCGAGACGGCCCAGGGGTTGCTTCGTACAGTAACAGCATTCGCCGTCTGGTTTTGGTCCTATACTCGTTTAGTCGATACAGCCAAAAACTGTCTCACAGATATTGTAGCTTATCCAATCATGTGCACGTGCGAGACTACAGAGAAGTCCGGAATGTCACGGAACCTCTCCATGCGAACTTCTCAGCGTTACTAGACTCCCACAACCCACAGATGTCACCACGCCGGATTCAACGGACCCGTCTTAACATGAAAAAAAAACCAGAGCAAACTATTTGACGCCCAGTCAAGGGTTCGACCCGCCTTTCCTCTGTCTTCGTCCCTTGCCGACTCCACCTCGCTACCACCCCGTTGAAGAGTGTGGGGAAAGTGCATGTATTTGGGGTGTGACCGAATCAAAATGGGATTGCGTCTAGCAATCTCGTGGTTTTTATTGTCTATACGACAATGTTCCAGAACCTCGAGGGTCATGAAGTTTGGCCTTGGCACTGCTCTATAGGCAGATCAGGGTTCCGCGTCTTGCCGAGCTGAGTAGGTTGTGCGACAAGTTGCAATTCTACCAATTATGGGAACGACCGGCGCAATCTAGGCAATACTGGATACATAGCTGGCTCATGCAGCTGGACTGTATGCCAGAACATTAAGAACATTAAATTTCTGAACTTATCACAGCGTTTATCTGACACTTGCATAGAAACCTAGCTGCTTTCTACACCTATCCTCGACGATGTACACGTCGTCAGTACGGAAGCTGATAGCCGGCTCACTGATAGCATGGCTTCAGTTATCAGCTTTAGCCGCATTACACTCAAACAACATTGCCAAGCCTCACGGCTTGCTACATCCGCGTCAGGATCAGGAAGGTTTTACAGCATCTAATGTAACTTCTCCCGGAAACGACACACTCGCGGCCGCTCGCGAGCTTGTAAAGACGTCGCAGACTGAAGCTAGAGAACGAAACAATCGTCTCTTATCGAATCCGCGACAGAATGACTACCGTCTGCGCTTTGACACGGTTCGAATGCCGGTCGAGTTGCATGAAAATGGAACCGTTGCTCTATCGACTTACGACGGTACTGGCGTCAACGGAACTGTCGGCGCAGCTTTGGCCCTGGTCACCGAAGCCGACGCGAAGAATGGCACGATGTCAACTCTGTTGCCGAAGCGACAAGCCGGAAAGTTCTGGATGGAGAGCATGGTTCAAAACGGCGCGTCGCCGTTTGCCCCCCAAGGATACAAGGCACGCCAAACGGCCGCTAGCTGTTTGATGTCCTGATTCGCCAATTATGAGCAAATATGAGACATCTTATTAATATCTTACATTTACGTTTAGGTTTGGCGAAATGTCAAAGATTACGGCGCCGTCGGAGACGGAATACACGATGATACCGAAGCTATCAACAAGGCGATCAGCGACGGGGACCGCTGTGGTGCCAATTGCGGAAGCTCAACGACTCTTCAAGCTGCAGTATATTTTCCGTCTGGAACTTACCTTGTCAGCCGCTCAATCGTTGCGTACTATTTTACTCAGATGATTGGTGATGTATGTCCGCAGAGAACAACGACATTGAACAAAGAGGCTAATAAATGGGTGTTTGTAGCCAATTAGCCGCCCCGTTATCAAGGTTGCGCCTAGCTTCGTTGGATTGGGGGTTATTTCTTCTGATGTATATATAGAAGGAGGGAATGGTGCTTCTTGGTACATCAATCAGGTAAGATACTGCTTTACACTCGCGGTGGGTTATCGTTACTGGTTCAATCAGAAACTTACTTTATGAAGAATAATTTCTACCGCCAGGTCCGCAATTTTGTCATCGACATGACTGCTGGTCCGCAAAAAGACTACATTGCGGGCATTCACTGGCAAGTACACCCCTTACATGAGCGTCTTCTCTCCAAATCGCTCATTTATTACTTAAAAAGTTCCATTATTAACAATTGATTCTAGGCAAGTCGCTCAGGCAACGTCCTTGCAGAATATTCGGTTTAAAATGTCAACTGCAGCGGGGAACAACCAGCAGGTAGGATGCATTTAGAAAGCAGTCTCTGATTCGATGGTCACATGAATACACCGCTGCATTTCCACCTCGGTCCCGTGCTTGGTTGTTTTTACTAATATATATTTGAACAGGGCATGTTTATGGAAAATGGCAGCGGCGGCTTTATGAGCGACCTGGAATTTGTGGGTGGGAGTCTTGGCGCGTACGTGGGCAACCAGCAGTTCACCGTCCGAAACCTCAAATTCTCCGGCCAACTAACCCGCGCGATTGAGATCCACTGGGATTGGGGCTGGACCTGGAAAGGCCTACAGATTGAAGATTGCCCCATCGGTATTTTAATTACCGGCCCAGACCCAAATGCCCTCGGGTCTGCCATCTTCCTTGACAGCTCCATGCGGAACGTGAACGTTGGCATTCAGCTGCAGGCACCTGGAAGCAGCTATGGGAAGATTACGGTCAACGTTTTCAATCTGGCAATCAGCAATGTCCCGACTGTTGTCAATTATAATCAGGGCAGGACACTCCTCGCAGGTTCGGGCGGTTCCAGCACAATCCGTGCTTGGGGTGTGGGTAAGCGCTACGATACTCAATCGGGCGAGAGCAGTGGTGTTTGGCAGGACGGGGCAGATTATGCCCGCTATCCAAGCATCAGTCCTTCACTCTTGTCAGGAAACAAGTTTTTTGAACGCTCTAAACCGCAATATGAAAACGTCCCCGCGAGCTCGTTTGTCAATCTCAAGTCGACCTATGGTGCAGCAGGTGATGGCTTCACAGACGATACCCAGGCGCTGAACACCGCGTTAAAGGCCTCCGCAAGTGGTGGAAGAATTTTGTGGATTCCAGCCGGCGTATATGTCGTCTCAGACACTATCGACATTCCTCCTGGTGCAAAAGTGGTCGGCCAGCTATGGTCCCAGATCATGGGCGCGGGTGCCAAATTCTCCGATGTGCATAACCCACGACCGGTGGTGAGAGTTGGCGCGGTCGGCGACGTTGGCGAAGTTGAAATCCAAGATTTGCTCTTCACTGTACGGGGTGCAACTGCTGGGGCCATCATTTTGCAGTGGAATATCCGCGAAGCATCCCCTGGCTCGGCGGCCATGTGGGATACGCATGTTCGCGTCGGTGGAGCCCGCGGCTCTGACCTACAAGCATCCGACTGCCCTAAGCTTACGGGAAAGGTAAACAAGAACTGTATAGCGGCCTCTATGCTCGTTCATATCACCAAGCAGGCCTCGGCATACTTCGAAAACACCTGGTTTTGGGTTGCAGACCATGTAAGTTGTGTCTGGGATAAAAGGGATCACTTAAAGAAAAGGGCATACTAAACTCTTGGTTAGGATCTGGATGTTACCGCCCAAACCCAAATTGATATCTACGTTGCTAGAGGTATAATGCATTATTACACTAACCTCACCGACCTACATTTGTTAACATGGTGTAGGGTTTCTGATCGAAAGCACTTCGCCAGTGTGGCTCTATGGCACCGCTTCCGAGCATTGCGTCCTCTACCAGTACCAAATCTACAATGCCTCTAACATTTTCCTGGGCATGATTCAAACTGAGTCACCATACTATCAAATGGCCCCTCCTGCGCCAGAGCCATTTGTTGAGCTCTCCAACCAGTTCCCAGCAGATCCCAAGTGGGATTACTGTGAAGCTTCGTCAAAGAATTGCGCATTTTCGTGGGGTGTGAGAATTTTAAACAGCGCAAACATATACATCTATGGTGCTGGCCTATACTCATGGTTTAATCAGTATGACCAAGCATGTGTTGCCGCAGAGAACTGCCAGGATCGCATCTTTGAGATCGCCTCCAGCAGCGCTATTTGGATCTATAGCCTCATTACCAAGGCTTCAGTAGAGATGATCAGCCCGTCCGGAGGGCTCGCAGTCATGGGCAAGGATAATAAGATCAGCTACTGCGATATTATCATGGCGTGGATGGGTAGCGTCAGCGGGGAAGGGTAAGTCATGGTATCTATGTTGCTTCAACGCGTATACTGATAAGATTTGGTGCAGTGCGCTTGGTGGTGCTGTCCATCGCTCGCCCGCTTCGGCAACAGTTATCCCATTTCCTGCGGTAACAGTAAAACCTACAGAAACATTTACAATCGCCGTACCAGTCGTGAGCCAAATCGATTATTCTTACAACGATGGTAATCAGAATTCGCCACCTGGCCCTGGCAGAGGCGTCTGCAGTGTAGGTCACAGATGTTCAAACTGACGATGATTACAATTAACCCTTGTTCTAGAGGTGCGATCTCAGTCGACTGATTACTTCCACTTGCTGTGGAGTTGGTGGTGGTGTTTCAAATCCCATCGAAATCTCCCCCGGAGTCGCGATTCCGCGACCCTTGTTCCTACCAGCAGGCTTCCAGCCCAATCAAAGAATAATAGGCAGCGACGGCATTGAATATGAGGCAGGAAAGCCGCTACCGCGAGAGGTGTTAATACCCATTGGCACAATATTTCCTGCTCCATTTATGATACCTCCTGGACTGCCGCTGAGCAACACTTGGTCACCCGAGGCACGGGATGGCAACACCAACGGCACACTCTACATCATATCGGACTTTTGGGATCAACAGCACACTGTGTCTTGCCTCTTTCCCTGCACTCTTTTGTTCCCACCACTGCCTACTCGAACTACATGGACGGTTCCAGTAATCACCTATGATGAGGATTCTCGAGAAAAAACAACAACTGTGCCACCTTACACTACCCAAAAAATACGGATATCGAGAACCACCGTGCTGGCTGGACAGCCAACCCAAATCATCAAACCAAAGCCTGCCAAGAAACCTTTGTGTTTTATCATACCCATCATCAACATCCGAATTTGTCCCCCCGATTTACGTCCGTTTCCTCCACCAATTCCCGACGTGACCATCATTCCCATTCCACCGGGAGGTAAACCGGGGCCGACAAATGCCGGAAACAGGCCTAGCCCGGAGGAGGAACAAGAAGAGGAGGAGGAAGAAGAAGAAGAGCGCAGCTGCACTATCGGCTTTGATGACGGTGAGTATGACGATGATGAATCTACCGGCGGTGATTCATATCCGGGTGCCGGCAGCGACAACGGCCCAGGCGACGACAGTTACACGACAACTTTCGGTGGGGCCGGCTTCGGAAAGCCACTCACAACTACCGTAACAGTGACGCCAACAGCAGCGCCTTCTCCTACACCATATACCTATTCATATGGAGCAAATGATGAGACTACCGCGGTATGTCCCACAATGACTACTGTCCGCTTCGGGTGGGCCGTTCTTCCAACCTGCGTTGGAAGCGTCTCATCCACGGTAGTTACGCCCACGTCAACTGCAACGCAACCTCAGCCGACATCCTACGACTGTAAGGGAAAAGGGCTGTGCTCGTGGGCCATTGTGCCGAAGCACTGTAACAAAGCAGCGGATAAACTGAAGGGCGACACCAAGGTATATTGGGCAGACGGTTCAAAGCTGCAGGATCGTGGCGCATGTTTTGGTGAAGATTTCGGTGCTGTTCAGCACGGTTGCTCCGTGATGATTAGAGGCACGGAGAACGGAGGTAAAGTATGCAGCATGACTGGCAATGAAATTCGGGACGCATATTACAAACTTCGTTCCAACGGCGGTTGCAAGAACGAGCCATGTGGGAGCTTCCACGTCGGAAATGGGTGCTTGGTGTCTGCTGATTATGCTAAAAATTGTAAGTTATAGAGATGGGTAGAAATAGAAGCAGTATGCACGTTATTGAAGAGTCACATTTTTTTCGAGCGTTTGTATCAATTCTTTCTGTTCTTCAACCAAGTCGCCTGCCTTCCTTTAGGATGTGAGCATTTGCGGTTCCCCTATGCCCGTGTGCCACAGAGGAACATCTTCCGCTTACCCTAGAGCTTGGCATGACCACACATGGGACCTATATGGACGCTTTGAAATCTGGCAAAGATGGTTTTTTTTTATTAGGAAAAATGAGATTTCGCACAAGCTAGTTGATATAAGTGACACCGTGATGTGATGGAAGGTAGAAACGTTGCAGCCTTGTTAATTGCCTGCCATCGGCCATCCTTACATGACTTTCAGAGGTGGCTGCTTTCTCCGTGCGCCCCCGGCGATTTTCTACTCACCACAGATAGATTATGCAATCAACGTTAAGCTCAATTAACAGCAGCGTAATATAGCCTTGAGAGAACTACGCACGCACGCTTGTCGCGGGAATATCTTAGCCCGGAAAGCCCGGCGCCATGGCTGCAGCCCCTCAACCACGAATAACAGCAGCGGGCTTGGCAGCAGAATGTGTTACATGGTTCGTCATAACCGTCAATACATGACATGGCACCGTAGCGCAAGACAGCCATGGATCGGAAATGGCGAGACAGGTGAGTTTTTCCACGGCAGGCTCCGAGCTGGGGGATCGAGCGTGGCAACGGTTGCCCCTAAAGTCTATCGTCGGCGACAATGACAAACAAATGGCCGCGACGGAAGACTGCGCATTTCAAAGCGACGCTAGCCAGTATTTCTTTAGCTCAGCACATTTTCCCGTGTCGACTTCAGGGGGGAATGCTGGGTAGAGGCAAGGCAGGGCGCGACTTGACCACAAGGAGAAGAAGCGCCGGCCTACCAAGTCCACCAAGCCCACTGTAAATTTTAAGGCGATGCGCTGTAACGTGCGCAGGTGAGGCGCTGGAAAGGTGGCGAGTCCCCTGAAGAATAGCGAGTTGGTGATTTCTTCAGGGCGTTTTTGGCCTCCGCCGCCCCGTTTATAGTAACCTGCCCAACTTGAACCCACTAAAAATCGAGCCATCCGTTTCTGATTAGCCTCCGCCTCGTGTGCCTTTTCGGCCTGCCAATGGACAAGCCCCATCGCAATTCTCAGCCATTCCGTCCCTTCCAGGACGACCAAGCAGCATTTTGCGCTGGGCAACATCACGCGCTGTGCTTGGTGCGACTCCTCGCCGTGCAACGTCGGATCGCTGCATTTCTACTAAATCATCAGCTCACTCCATTTTCTCGTCATCCTTCTCTCCTGTCAGGGTTGGGCAGTCACCGAGCTAGCCTGCCTGGTCGCTCCGTTGAGGACCTGCTAAAACAATTCCTGCGATCGACACGCTTCCCTTCCGCTGCCAGCGCCGATCACCCCGGCTGGCATAATTATTTTTTTTCTATCCAGCTTCACTTGCGTCACCATCGACGACGCCGTAACGATCGAGGCCCCAAGGGGCGCTGCCGCTTGAATTTCCATCGCTTCCTTGGCTAGGCTGTCAGCACAACATTAGCGACTCAGCGTCAAGTGCTTGGGTCGAACACGCCACCCAAGACGAAGCAAGGCTCGCCAGCCTGAGACGACATCGTTTGCGACTCCTGACGACCCAGAATGATACGCGCGACGATATAGATACGCACCTCGACGCTCAATAATGCACCTGTGACCAGGCTGACTCTCCAACTTGCTGCCATCTGCCCACCATGAGGGTCGCCATTCGAGAGCAGCTGGCAGCCCTCGTCATCTTCGCCGTCATGCTATGCTTGGTTGTCGTCTCTATCCCTACATGGAATTTCGTCTACAACTTCGTCGTCGGCGTCGGGACGTCTGGGCTGTCCCTCACAGCTTCCCTCAAGGCTGCGCGCATCACCTCGGAGATCAACCTGCTCCTCATCATCTGCCAGTCCGTCGCTAGTCGAATCCTTCTCCAGCAAGCCTTTGTCGATTTCTACAATAGCAATGCCACAGACCCCTTCGATTCTGCCCGCAGGGACATTACCAGTGCCATGACTAATAGTCAAGTATCTGGTCTGCTCCAGGCGCGGCTCTACTCTCGAAACATCACCGGCGCGGCCGACAAGGGCCTGCTCAACGTCACTGCCGCAGGCATCGGCCAGCAAGAGAAGAACATTGAACTCCCATATCTCGCGCCCGACGGACAACGTGCCAACCTCAGCGACACCCAGTGGGGGTACCCGCCATCGCTGTATCCCAATATTTCCTACTCGGCGCTCGGGAAGCCCAATCCCGTGGAGCCTTCCACCGAAGCCTACCTCGCATTCGCCTTCCCTGGAGTCAGGATTAGCGACAATGGTGGCCTGCTTCTTGGGCCTCTGGTGGTGAATGAGACGTACGCCCTCATGTCGCTAACCATCCCTGTTCGATCCAACCAAAACACCGCTTACATACTTGGCTACATGACACTTGTCGTGTCTGCCACCTCTCTCATTGACGTCCGGAATTCACGCGAAGGTCTTGATAAAACGGGCATGGTGCTCATTGTTGGTCCTTCGCATCCCTCTAATCAGTTTGTTGGTACGACGCCTTCTAACGGAACGCAATCACCCTCAAAAACCGCACTGGGGGATGTGAGCGCCCGCTTTGTGCTGCCTCCCCGCACACCCGACGGCGAAAAAGACAGGCACGGAAATAGAGACTACGCCAGTGGCAACTACAGCGTCCCATTCGAGCTTGACCAATACGACGCCGTCCTGAATGTGTATTACAATAACGTTACCACAATCAACAATGCCACCGCTTCGTTGTCAACGCGAAACGAACAAGGAGTTCGTGTTGCTGTAGGCATTGCCCGCCCACAATCATCGTTGGTAAGCTGGGCGGTGGTGGTTGAAAAGGCGCAGTCAGAGGCGTACGAACCCATTTCGAAACTACGCAAAATTCTCCTCGCCTGCTCATTCGGCACTGCGGGCCTGGTTCTCATTCTGGTATTCCCATGCGCCCATCTTAGTGTGAAGCCCATTCGCCGTCTCAAAGAGGCTACGGAGAAGTCGATATGTCCGCCAGGCTACGAGGAGGACTTTGAAGAGCTCAGCGACGGCGACGGACCTAGCTCTGGAGCGACTCGCACAACTGCATCGCGTCGGCGAGGCTTTTTCGCTCCCCTTCGACGCAGATTTAGAAAGAAGAAGAAGGCGATGACCTTGGCCGAGATTGACGCCCACCGCAGGATTTTCAGAATTCCTGGCCGAGTCAGCGAACGAAAGCACATTGTCACTGACGAATTGACGGAGCTGACGCAAACATACAACAACATGACAGACGAGCTGCTGAAGCAGTATACGCTTCTTGACGACAAGGTTGCCGAGCGCACGCGCGAGTTGGAAATTAGTAAAAAGGCCGCCGAGTCAGCCAACGAAAGCAAAACCCTCTTCATTGCCAACATTTCGCACGAGCTCAAGACGCCTCTTAATGGCATCATGGGAATTTGTGCCGTTTGCATGGAAGATGACGATATTCACCGTATACGTTCATCCCTGAAAACGGTTTACAAGTCGGGCGATCTTTTGCTACACCTGCTCGAAGACTTGCTCAGCTTTTCCAAGAATCAAATCAGCCACCAAGTCAGCCTGGAGAGACGCGAATTCCGACTCGGTGACATCAAGTCACAAATTGAGTCCATCTTTGACAAACAAGCGAGGGAAAACAAGATCCAACTCACAGTTGACTATCTGCCGTTCCACAGCCTGTACGGCTCACCAGAAATGCCGCGCAGCAGCTTTGATGGCCAGTTGCCGGCTTCGGGACCACCTGGAATGGGAAGGATTAAGGATGCCTATCTCATGGGTGACCACCATCGCATTCTGCAAGTCATCATCAACTTGGTGGGCAACAGCGTCAAGTTTACGCCCGCGGGAGGCAAAGTGGCGCTTCGTATCCGCTGCCTGGGAGAAGTAGAACAGATCAGCGATAACGAGATGAGCAGGAGCTCCTCTCTATC
Source organism: Lecanicillium saksenae (assembly GCA_027627215.1). Classification (NCBI taxonomy): domain Eukaryota; kingdom Fungi; phylum Ascomycota; class Sordariomycetes; order Hypocreales; family Cordycipitaceae; genus Corniculantispora; species Corniculantispora saksenae. The sequence goes on along the minus strand of JANAKD010000471.1, from coordinate 563 downwards.
TCGCTCTCCTTCAGTCGCCCAGGGCTGGCGTCGCACTCGCGGCAATTCGAGCTCCATTCACTCCAATAGCTCGGTGACGGCTGCAGTCAAGGATGGTACGGCTCTCGAAATCAACCCGATGGAACCCAAAACGGCTACACGCGTATCTTTGCGAGATCGGTCCGCATCACCACCACCCATCAAGTACAAATCGTTTGTATTTGAGTTTGAGGTGGAAGATTCCGGCCACGGTATCCCCGAACACATGCAGACCAAGATTTTCGAGCCTTTCGTGCAAGGCGACTCTGGGCTGAATAGGAAGTTTGGTGGCACGGGCCTGGGTCTCAGCATCTGCGCTCAGCTTGTGAAGCTCATGGGCGGCTCCATTGGCGTCAAGAGTGCGCCCGACAAGGGCTCTGTCTTTACCATGCAGATACCTCTCGAATACGTCAAGGACCGCACGCCAAGCACGGCATCCTCTAGCATACGATCCCGCGCAGGCAGCTTAGGCTCCATAGCAGACGAAACCAACCGCACGTCCTTGACCAGCATGACGGTCGGCAACACCTCGGGGCACCGGCTCC